>JZKD02S2132379.1:9312-20985 GCA_000966675.3 Picea glauca | reverse complement strand
TAGCCCTTGAATAAAAAGAAAAAGAAGAAGAAAAAACAAATAAAAGAATAAAGCAAGAAAAAGAATAAAGGCAAGAACGGGCTTGGAAAAATTGCATCCATGACAGGTACAACTCACCTTCTACAAAGGCACCCACAGATAACATTATGCATCCTTGGCCCTCACTGCACCCACATGTCTGGACATTCCCTAGCCACATCACCTCACTTACATGGCTTGGATGAGATCTTTCTGGAAACTTTCCTTTTCTTGTGGACACTAGCCCAATAGTACGTTTTGTCTTTTCCTCCAATCTTGTATTGCAGGTTTTTGTAATGTCTTTGAGCTATTGACTGATGTATTAGGGTTTTTATGCATATGTTTAATAATATTGATGATGAGATGTGATTAACATTACTATGATCCCAGTGACTGACGATCCCATGGAGGGCGTAGCTTTTGATGTGCAGGACCATGCCCGACGGACAGTTACCATTTGGACCGGTACACATGGGGAGATGACCAGTTTGGACCTCCATGGGGCTGAAGAGCCCCCTAGATGGATGCTGAGACCCCATCAGGGTGTAGAGACAGGACATAGATGGATCAGGGCTTTTGCCTCAAAGAGGAAGAGGACGTTCCATCGGAGTCACTCTGACAGGACTAGACTTGGGGGGAATGACCCCTTTTCAGTGGAACTTCAGCCTTGGAAGGCTTGGGACGTCTCCATCTTCATCATGACGTCATCCAACTTCATGGATGCTTTTGGAGGCAGACTAGGCAACAGTGGCACGTGTGGCATGTTGGAGAAGCCCCTGGGGGGCTAACGTTTTGCTCCTTGGTGTCTCATTTGCCCTAGAAAGGGGCTAGCGCCTCCCTTGAAGGGGCTTTTACTCTCATTTTTACTTGATCAGGGCTTTTTGCTTAGCATTTAATGTAAAAACAATATTATTTTGACATTATGGACTTCTCGGCCTTTTTATGACCTGAAAAGTAAAATTAGGTCATTGATACACTATATATTGAGGGTTTTGACTCTCATTTTATCATCATCTTTCACTCACCCCTTGGTGGGGTCTGAAATTTGCGCTCCATTTGGGTTATTGGCTGATTTGAGGAAGGCGGACTTGTTGAAGGAAGAGATTTTTGGCATTCTATGGTGTTTTTCTTGAAGGAAGGTGTTACAACTAGGGTTTGCATGATTATTTTCTTGATGATTTGTAAGTATTTTTCTGCAAAACTACTTGATTGAATGGTTGTAGTTTAATTTCTTTCATCTATTTATAAATATTGCTGAATCAAAACCCTAGGGGACAAACACACAAGTAGGTCGTTGTCTCATGTCCCCTGATAGAAAAACTTTTAGCCATGGAAGAAGAAGAAGAGAGCCTAGCCATAGCTACACTCCTTTTTCTTCTTCCCTTAAGCTAGCCGTACCTTTTGACTTCAAGAGGAAGAGGACGTCCCAGGCCTAGGTTATCTACACCTAGGGCCGTTTTCTTTTAGAGTTTTATGAAAGAGCCTTGCTTTAGCAACACTCTCCCTCTTTAAACCCTCTTGTCTTGACTTTGCTTTTCATTTGAGCTAGCTGTTTGCCGGGAAGGAGGAGAGAGCACGAGGCCTTGCTTTAGCAACAATGGAGTGAGCCTCTCTCCCCTAGGGTTATGATTTTGGAGCCCTGCTTTAGCAACACTTCAAAACTTATCCCTTTAGTCCTTTAAAATCTCATCTCCTTCAACTTTTGCGTTCTTCACCTATGACTCCATTAACCCTAAGGCACTGATCTAAGACCTCCAGTGTTGAAGTAGAATTGGATCCAAACACTCTCAAACCTCTTGAAATTGAAACCCTAACCACACTAACCCTAACCTAGACTAACTTACTAACCCTAAGTTGCTGACGTCATCATAGAATATTTCATTTTTATTGCAACAACGTTTTGTCTTTTGGGTAATTGGATGATAGTTGAAAGCATTAATTGATTTAAGAGGTTGTTTGTTGTATTGAATGCTGTATCATTCTAGTATTTGTTGATGAAGTGACATTACTGCCATTACTATTTTGTAAACATTGACTTCGTCAACATTTACTTTTAATTGCTCATATTGAATATAAGATAGTCTTTAATATGTATGAAGTACTAACCAAGATTGCACGCATCAGTTTCCTTGTTGTATTGTCTCAAGCAGGTGCTTTTCTTTTCTTTGGTTATACTTTATTCTTGGCTATTTAGCCGGGACTATCTGATTGGTGGTGATCTGTGAAAGGGGGAACTTGTTCTTGTCCTATTATCCTTTGCCCTTTCAAAACCCAGGTCATCGGGGACGTCTCCCCTGGGCCTAGCCTCCCTAAAGAGAAAGAACCTCCCCATCGTGGTGACATTGGGTGGGATAGGTTCATGTTACGTCAGTTTGGCCTTCTACTTTGTAGCCTTTCTTCCTAGCTACAAACTGTGTGATAACAAGGCTTAAACCAGAGATTAATTATATGTGAGATCTAGATCTAGAATCTTTTAAAACATCAAATGCTAAAAGATCAACAACACATATTAAACCCTAGCCTTACCACTTGGGGTATTCCTCTCCCAATAGGTAGGCAATTATTAGACTTAGAGAATGCTTGAAAGAGAAAAGGAAAGAAGAAAGAGAGGCAGGCAAGCAAGCAAGGGAAACAAGAAGCTCATTAACCCCACGTCCTAGCTTAGGAAAGTGATTTTGAGATGAAAAACTTTAAGCTAGATATAAATCGAAGCTCACACGTGGGAGGTAGGCCGTACCATTCCTTCTCCCAAACTATAAGCTATTAAAATCAACAAGAAATGAAGGAGAATAAGCACAAGAAGCTAGAGAAAGAGAAAGAAGGTTGAGAAATAGTTACCAATCCCTTTGGGGGGTCTTTGAGTGTTGTGTGGATGCCTTTGGGTAGCCAAAACCCCTCTCAACTAGATCTGAACCTGCAAAAACCAGCAAGGTATCCTTGCTGGAAATGCTACACACAACAAGCAAAGTGAAGAAAAACTATTGCCTTTTTAGGACAAAAATTTTCTTAAGAGAAATTTGATAAAATTTTATATAAATGACCTATCTTACTAAGTTAAACTAGCTGAAATATATGTGAATGTGAACAACAAATAGAAGAAGAGTAAAGGGTGAGAAAAACATGGAGTGTGTATGTGTCTCAAGGGAAGAATCTTCCTTGGTGCATTCCCAATGAAACCCTCGAAGCTAAAATTGCAAAACTTGAGAGGTGATGTGCATACAAGAGATAATATGTTGCATATACTAACAAGATGACATTTCAATCCTATCTAGCAAAACAAGATATATAGATCTACAAGCATGTGCATTAATAGATCTACCCAAGTAGCATTTTATCTAAGATCCAATGTGTGCAATCACCAACCAAATCTAAACAAAGTTTACCTCATATGTGTGGCAAGAACAAGCATGTGCATAGCTCTTCCAATTGTCCTCCAAAGTTTTTCTGTATTACTCAAGAAAATGGATCTTGGAGAAAACTTACTCCAAAACCCTAAGAGCTAGAGAATGGAAAATGTGGAAAGAAAGAGAGAGAGAGAGAGAGTGAGAAATCAAGTAGCATAACATTAGCTCAAGATATGGTGAGTTGGGAGTGAGAAAAGGGATCTATTTATACTTGGAGAGACAAACTCACCCCTCTTGGATCACCCCTCTTGGATCAATGCCAAGTGTTCACCACCAAGCATAAGAGTAGATCTCAAGGCTACGACGCACCATCTAGGGTTTAGATCTTAGATCTAGGGTGTAGAATGGTGTGGGAGGTGTTGGGATCAAGAAAAGGGGTGTAGGAGGCTTAGGGATAAGTGCCAAGGGAATGGAGTGGAGTAAATAATTTTTTAAAAATTATTTCTAGAATTTTCTAGATGGAGGGGGGCGTAACTTTTTGGGGATGAGGAGAGGATGGAGGGTGATTAATAAGGGAAATGGATGGGAATGAGGGAAAGAGGGACGTGGGGGTGAGAGAAGGCACACCAACCAAGGGAAGGGGCCCTCACCAATTAAAACATTAGATGCCACGTCTTTATCCTTGAGGGGGGCGTAACTTTCCCCTAGGGCGTCACCTTTTGAGGGAGTTGAGGGGTAAGGGGTTAGAAAAAGGTTGGAAAAAGGTTGGGTGGGTAGGAAAGGCTTAGGGAGTCTCTCTCTAACCTCCATCCACCATTTAACATCCTTTTAACTCATTATTACAAATTTACAATTTTGCCATGTTTGGACTTTAGCAATTAAAATTGTTGTTTTAGACTGACTGACACTCCGGGTGGACAAACCCATAGCAAAAGCTATTCGACTGAGCTGAAATTTGGTCCATGGATGTGGTGGGTGCCATTCCATTTCTTTTGAGCACAAATACCCTTATCAAAAATCCAAGGACCTAGTTTTTACAATTTTTGCTCAAAAATAATTAATTAATTAAATAATTAAACATCCAAACTTAGGAAAATTTAATTAATTAAAAAAAAATATACTAGACTCGATGGAATTCCGCGAAACTTTCTAAGATGTCTTGCATGGTCATTTACAATGAGTCCTTACAATAGTTACCAAAAGATAAGCCCACTAGAATGTCGTTCACCACTTTGGAGGAATTTTTGCAAGTGTGAGGGAAAAACTCAAGGGAAATCAATAAGGCTGAAAAGTCCAATTGATAACTCGAGGATAAAAAATCCTCGGTGAAAGGAACTCTCCCATTGAATTGATCCCAAGGTAATTGACCTAGACATGACTCATGCATACCTATTACATTATTGACCCACACAGGGGTGCGGAAATTCTAGTTACCAAAAGAAGTGTTGGGGCCAAAAATGCTCTGTAGAACCAAATTTCTTTGACAAATGAGCATATGATGATGCATCTCTTCATGGCACATGGAGTTGACCACCTATGTTGGAGAGGCGGTCAACATTTGGCTCCACATAGGGACGTGTGTTCAATCTTCTCACTTGAGATGGAGAGCATACGAGAATCCAGCATCTATAAAACAGAGTGCTTACCAATATCCAACATAAGAATACACATATACATAATGAAATAAACAAATTCTATACAACATGTACATAATGCAATAACTAAGGTACATCATCATAATTTTACAAAATGAAATCTATGATAGAGAATTTTTTTTTTCTAAGTACATATTGACATAATGAATGAAATAATACAAAATTGAAAATACAAGGAAAAGGGTTAGAGATACGTTATAGAGGGTGTCCCTTTGGACACCAAGTCGTCACATGAGGAAATATTTCAAGGAGGGGCCCTTTCACTAGCATGTCTGACCTCACGTTGTCCCACTGGTTGAGAAGAGTTGCTGGAAGACTGACACACTTTATGCCGACTGTTTATCCTTTAATGTGAATCCCAATTTCTATCCTTGGGCCACTTGGGGCAGTTCCCCTTAAAAAATTTCTGATGGTTTTCCATAGGTGCCAAGTGCAAAGTCTGTGAACTTAATCTTTCCTTAAAAGGCTTGGCATACCTTTTACTAGGGATGGTGTATTTCACTTTATCATTATTAACCTTATCATCCCTAACAATTTCCATCAGATTCTCATTACTTATTCTATTCTTTACTTTCCCAATTGCTGCAAAACCAGGAGGGTGTGGCCCAAGAATCCCATCTGACCGTTTTTGACATTTAACTGATTCTATTGATGCAGGTTGAGCTGATGACACATTTTTAACTGATAAATCCAACTCTGACTTTAACTCTGAAGGAGGCACATTATTAGTTGCCTTCCTCGAAAAAAAACCCCTCAAAAGCATCCATGGGGTCCCAAACATTGCAAGTGCTTGGGGTTTTGCTATCAAGTCCCATCTTAGTAAACCATGGGGTATGCTCTACCTCATAGCATCCGATTTCTACTTTTCGAAAAACAAGTTCATTCTTCTTTTTCCTAGGATCTTCCACATGATATTTCCTCTCCAACTCTCTATTCAATTTAAACTCTGACCCATTTGGAGTTGGAATGGTGGCATAAGTCAAATCCATCTGTAAACTACCACCTAAATCTGCAACTGTCTTTCTGCTTAGCAACATACACCAAGTATCTGGCACATCAACTACAACAATATCCATTTCAATCATGATATCTGGGAATGCAGCTAAGTGTACTTGTAACCCCTTAATCAAACCATGCACCTCAATTGTCCTGCTATCCATAGCACAAATGTTATGATAAGGTCTAGATATTCTTAAGTTCAATTGTTCCATTACTTTCTTAGTCATAACATTTGAGGTAGCTCCTGAATCTAGAATACAATTATGAAGAATAAAATCATTCACGAGCAAGGATAGGAAGAAAGGTTTATTCTCTTTGTTTCCCCTATCCATATTTTGCAGAATAACCGGTGCATCTTGATAAGCTATTGTTGGTGGAATGTCAAAACTTTTATGAGAAGGACAATCTATGGCTTTGAGCAACTTTTCCCTCTGAGAAGGGATCTTCATTATTTCGGACACAGGCACCAACAGCTTTGCATTACTTAACTACCCTCCTAAGTCAATACTTAATTCTGAACTTGCATACCCATTTGACTTAGGGGGGTTTGAAGCTATCTTGGAAATGGTTACTTGGTTTCTATTTTGATTTTTGTTCCCATTCCTTTGATAGGTAATGCTTTTAAATTTAGCCATTTCAACTATTTGTTGTGGAGTAAGCTTAGGACCAAACATTTCTGTTGCCTTATCCACCACAACATCACCCAGACAAATCATGTCTTCTACTCCCCGATCAGGTTCATCAGAATCCATCCAATCATTCGTGCCAGCATTAAACTCATGACCAAACATATTAACTTGTTCATTCGAAGATCCATAAGGTCCTGCCCCATCATAAAGTTAAAGGAAGACTTGGCAAGTCGACTCATCATGAAATTGCTCACAAGGTCTACAATAATGAATAGCATGGTGGTCAACCCAATTAGTGGATTCAAATGGATTTGGTGGTCTTTGATCTTGTAGAGGGGACTTCTTAGGCCATTTGTCATTTGGCCTATGTGGGGGCCTACTAGCTTGACCCCTTTCCACGGATATCAACCTGTTTTGTAAGGCAGTGATTTGATTTGTTTGGTTGATTTCTATTTGCTTGAGCTGATTGGCATGATTAATTTCCACTTGTTTAATCAATTGAGTAAGTTCCTTCATGCCATCGTTAGAGGGTTTCTGATTTTCAACGTTCTTTTTCTTCTCCTCGTAAGGTTGGGAAGAAGACCCTTTAGTAAAACCAGGAATATTAGACTTCCTAGCCTTAAGCATATTTTGTTCAATCCTTATAGCTGTTTCTTGTGCTGCTGGTAAAGTTTGAGGATCCTTATCCCTTAAGCCATACCTCATTTCACCCTCAAAAGCCTCGATATAATAAATCAAAATTGCAGCATCCAGAGGCTTAACATCTTGATGAAGGCCCTTTACCACGCTATTAAACTTAGTGTTAAACTCTAACACCGTTTCATTTTCTTTCTTATGGTTAGTGGTAAGGGCTCCTAGCTGAAATCTATGTTCCTTTGAATCACCCCATCTCTTCCTAAATTCATCCAATATTGAATTGAGGGTGTTAAACTTGTTTGCAGGAAAATCTAAAAACCACTCACCAACATCTCCCTCTAAAAAAAAGACAAACAAAGTCATCTTCACATCCTCTTCGTTATGACCTTTACAATACTTCAATAAACACTTGTCAAAACTTGTGATGTGGGACCTGGCACTTATAGCATTGTTCCCATGAAAAATAGACAACTTGTCAATGGCTTTTTTTGGAACATCGTGGGGGGCACTCTGGATTGCTGCAAGGTTCAAAGGACTCAAATAGGAAGTCATCGTTACGTTAGGATTATTAGTGGGATTATTAACAGTTGGTTGGTTATTAGGATTAGAGCATTGTTCCCATGAAAAATAGGCAACTTGTCAATGGATTTTTCTGGAACATCGTGGGGGGCACCCTGGATTGCTGCAAGGTTCAAAGGACTCAAACAGGAAGTCATCGTTATGTTAGGATTATTAGTGGGATTATTAACAGTTGGTTGGTTATTAGTTTGGAACAAGTATTGGATATCGGTGAGTGCTTCTTCCCCAAGACTTTCAAGTAGTCTCCTAGGAGTTAAGCGATTTAGTCTTCTCCTATAAACCTTTTCAGGTTCGGGAAAAGAATAAACCACTCCTTGTGAAGTTCTCCTAGTAGTATACTTGCTAGATTTTTTCATTGGAGTCGCCACTTGGAAAGGAATCACACAAAGCTAACCAATGCAAGCTCAAAGAATTTTAAGGCCGAAATTTTTTATTGTTTGGTTCTTAAAGAATTAAGTTAAGTCATTTTGACCAAGGATAAATGACTTATCCCCGACAACAACGCCAAAGATGTTGCCGTCCTAATACACACTTGCAAACTTGAGGTAAGTCCGGCTCACTTAGTGTGTCCTTGGAGACACAATGCCTAGGTTCACAGACCACGCTGCCACTTTGACCGGAACCTCTTCCGTCTAGGCTCACTCCTAGGGAAGCCAAGGGGGTTAGTCCCTAGTTTCTAGATGTGATTTAAAGTTAAGTTCTAGGAGTTGATTTTAATTATTTACAAGGTTTGAGGGATTCTAATCCTAAGATGCACAAGCAACAATGCAAGATGTAAGGGATAGTATGTTAAGCAAGACCTTTCCCTAGGGAAACTAAGAGTAGTGCCTAAGATTGGGCAAGGGCTCAACTAAATTAAAAGGTTTTTCATTACAAAAGAATTACAAGTTACTTACAAAAGAATAATTATTTTACAACAAAATTAGCTACAAGTAATAAGAATGCTAAAGATACAACAATGCAACAAGCTAACCATGTTACGTTTGTGTGTGCAGGATAAAAAGAAGATCAAAGCATCATCACATTTATGAGATTATCATCAACATATCAACAAAGAAGATTTAGAGATTTTAAGCACAAGTGTTATAAGGATGATGAAGATTACCCACTCTTAGTTATTAAATCCACAAAGTATTTAGATGTTTTAGCCCAAGGTTGGATTATTAAAGGTTTCTTAAGATTATCAAGTTTTAATTACCTTTATTAAGATTTTCACCAAAGCCTCCTCCTCTTATTGCCAAATCGCTGCTGGATGCTCAAGATAGTATGGCAACGAGGCCAACCCTAGCTGTCACAGTCAGCCCAAAGCATTGAGTTTTTACGGAAAGGACACTCCTTCGTACCACGAGACCGTCCCCGACCTATCACCATTCGTTGCCCTCCTCAATACCCATTTTAGATGGTGAAGATGGTGGCCTAAGGTACCCTATTAAGTCTATTAAGTTAATATATGAATTAGGTAGACTTTTAGGTGTATTTTAGAGTGTTTTAAAGCTTTTATGACACTTTTAAAATGTGATTTAGTGCTATGGCCGAAACTTACTTCAGCTTGAAATGTGTTGCTTAAGCTTATGAAATGAAAGACATTAACACATATAAGCTATGTGAGAGAAAATTACTTAGTGCACCAATATGTAGCTTGCAAAGAAAAGAAGTAAAACCACAAGGGGCAAGAACAACTTGCCAACAAGATGAAAAGAAACACACTTATCTTATGTTGATTTAACACATTTAGATCCAAGCACAAGTGTGATAAAGAAGATTTAAGTGTTAGCCTACACTATCAACTTAACCATGAAGTTACTTCCAATATGTGGCAAATGGCCTTTAAAGATTAATGCATGAAAGTAAAACACCATGGAAGCATTTAAACATTTAGGGTTATAAATCTAAGCAGGTAAAATAAAGATTGAACTTTGAATAGCCTAAGCATGCAAATAGATCTAGCTAGGTTGATTATGCTCAATAGGCTTAAACCAGAGATTAATTATATGTGAGATCTAGATCTAGAATATTTTAAAACATCAAGTGCTAAAAGATCAACAACACATATTAAACCCTAGCCTTACCACTTGGGGTATTCCTCTCCAAATAGGTAGGTAATTATTAGACTTAGAGAATGCTTGAAAGAGAAAAGGAAACAAGAAAGAGGAAGAAGAAAGAGAGGCAAGCAAGCAAGGGAAACAAGAAGCTCATTAACTCCACGTTCTAGCTTAGGAAAGTGATTTTGAGATGAAAAATTCTAAGCTAGATTTAGATCCAAGCTCACACGTGGGAGGTAGGCTGTGCCAATCCTTCTCCCAAACTATAAGCTACTAAAATTAGCAAGAAATGAAGGAGAATAAGCACAATAAGCTAGAGAAAGAGAAAGAGGGTTGAGAAATAGCTACCAATCCCTTTGGGGGGTATTTGAGTGTTATGTGGATGCCTTTGAGTAGCCAAAACCCCTCTCAACCAGATCTGAACCTGCAAAAACCAGCAAGGTATCATTGCTGGAAATGCTACACACAATAAGCAAAGTGAAGAAAAACTTTTGCCTTTTTAGGACAAAAATTTTCTTAAGAGAAATTTGATAAAATTTTATATAAATGACCTATCTTACTAAGTTAAACTAGCTGAAATATATGTGAATTTGAACAACAAATAGAAGAAGAGTAAAGGGTGAGAAAAGCATGGAGTTTGTATGTGTCTCAAGGGAAGAATCTTCCTTGGTGCATTCCCAATGAAACCCTGGAAGCTAAACCTGCAAAACTTGAGAGGTGATGTGCATACAAGAGATAATATGGTGCATATACTAACAAGATGACATTTCAATTCTATCTAGCAAAACAAGATATATAGATCTACAAGCATGTGCATTAATAGATCTACCCAAGTAACATTTTACCTAAGATCCAATGTGTGCAATCACCAACCAAATCTAAACAAAGTTTACTTCATATGTGTGGCAAGAACAAGCATGTGCATAACTCTTCCAATTGTCCTCCAAAGTTTCTCTTTATTACTCAAGAAAACGGATCTTGGAGAAAACTTACTCCAAAACCCTAAGAGCTAGAGAATGGAAAATGTGGAAAGAAAGAGAGAGAGAGAGTGAGAAATCAAGTAGCATAACATTAGCTCAAGATATGATGAGTTGGGAGTGAGGAAAGGGATCTATTTATACTTGGAGAGGCAAACTCACCCCTCTTGGAACAATGCCAAGTGTCCACCACCAAGCATAAGAGTAGATCTCAAGGCTAGGGCACACCATCTAGGGTTTAGATATTAGATCTAGGGTGAAGAATGGTGTGGGAGGTGTTGGGATCAAGCAAAGGGGTGTAGGAGGCTTACGGATAAGTGCCAAGGGAATGGAGTGGAGTAAATAATTTTTTAAAATTTATTTCTAGAATTTTCTAGGAGGGGGGCGCAAATTTTTGGGGATGAGGAGAGGATGGAGGGTGTGGAAATGGATAGGATATGAGGGAAAGAGGGAGGTGGGGGTGAGAGAAGGCACACCAACCAAGGGAAGGGGCCCTCACCAATTAAAACATTAGATGCCACATCTTTCTCCTTGAGGGGGGAGTAACTTTCCCCTAGGGCGTCACCTTTTGAGGGAGTTGAGGGGTAAGGGGTTAGAAAAAGGTTGGAAAAAGGTTGGGTTGTGTTGACCGCTCGTTTAGCACGGAGGTCAAATCATATAATGAAGATTATCTATGTCAAAGACAGCAGGGTTCTACTGGGTGTTTTTTAACACCAGCACTTATATTTTTGTAAATGGGATCTCCGCGCCCCTGCGAGGGTAAATAATGTAATAATGTCTGCATGGATCATAGT
>JZKD02S2132368.1:33687-45517 GCA_000966675.3 Picea glauca | reverse complement strand
TATAATAGGAAATCCTTGTTATAATTCGGTGGCCGTAGCAGAGGTGCGGTTGTAAGGGCGTGTTTCAATGCGTCGAAAGAGCACTGCGCGGCTTCGTCCCAGAGAAAAGGAACGTATTTCTTCAATAAACGCATGAAGCCTTTGGTTATTTCGGCATAGTTGGTGATGAAGCATCGTCGGAAGTTCGCCTTGCCTTGAAGACTTTGAAGTTGTAAAATTGTGCGTGGGGGGGGCAACTGGACTATTGCCTCCACCTTAAGAGGATCAACCATGATCCCCATGGTTGAAACGATGAAACCTAACAAATTTCCTGATGTGACACAAAAGATGCACTTGTTGGGATTCAAGCGAATCTGGAAGTAGTGACAACGCTCGAAGATTAGTTGAAGGTGCATAGGATGATCCTTTCGCTTGTGAGAACATGACGCTAGATCATCTAGATATGCCTCGACTATATGTTTGAGGTCGTGAAACGCAAAAGACATGGCTCGCTGGAAAGTGGCTCCAGCATTCTGTTTGCAGCCAATTCACATTTTTCATTGTCTCATAAGCTGCCTACACCAATGTTTCACAAACATTGATTTTTCGTCGCTATTTTCAAATAAATGACGATTTTATTCTTTGCGCCTTTCCGCATGCCTACCTTCGCTAAGTCTTCACGAATATAAGCATGAAGATTTCTCCTTTCGAGGTCACATTTTGATCATTATCTGAACTGCCAATGCCTTTTGTGCCATTATGCATATTGTGCTTATATTTTTATTGATCTTTACATGATCGGCAATACCCTTTGAGTGGTTTTCATACTTCAATGGATTATATAACTCTGTTTTATTGAAAACATTTAGCCTTTGGATTCACATTGTATGATTTGCCTAAACATTGATTCATTGAATTGCATGGGAATCCTGATTTATCTTTTTTAATCCCTATTGTTGATCTTTATCATAGCTCCTGGCGTATCAATTTATGCATTTAACACCTTGATTAAACGTTTGATTAGCGAGAACATGATTTTGGGTTTTGAACTGCATGTCGGATGTTTGAAACATTATAGTATAACGCTCGCACACATTGGTACAATCATTTGACATTCTTATATCGATTGTATGATTGGATTTCATCGAATTTGCAATGCATTAATGTTTGGATTGGCTTCTCATTTGGCCTACTCAACCTTTGGTTTCATAAGGTATATGGAGATTCATACATATCTTTTAATATAATGCCTATGGCTATTTTTGTAATTGTTGATATGTTGTTTTCATATATTGACACATTGGTTAAGCTATGGACATCGGTGGTTACATTGGCACATAGTTGAGTTTGATTCGACTGTTGGTAGATTAAAAACTTTGATATAACATTCATTGCGCATGAACTTACTATTGTTCATTGGTCAAACCAATTGATGTAATTGTTGAGCTGTGTTACAGGGGATGTTACAGCTGTAAACGCCTGCCTCCTTACCAAGAATTAAGCCATTCATCACCTGCCACGTTCATGCTCACTAATTTGATGGTTTCCTTAGATTCTCAAATCACGCAGAGGGTTTCCCATCTCTACTTTTATTTCTGTTTGGAGGATTGGGCGAGTTTAGAAATTGGATTTGAAAAATTCATGCAATAAATCAGCCTGGATATAAACTCAAAAAGATTTGCAATCGGATTGAGAGGTCGTGGTTTCCCTGGTCGACATTGAGGGCTTAGACAGATCGAATTCTCCTGTGCATACTTTGCTACCTGGGTAAGAAAAATACAGTGGGAATGCAATGTCATGCGATTACCCTCGACCTCCAATCATGGGTCGCACAACATACAAATCGCACCAAGTTTTCAGAGCTAAGCATTGATCATATAAAATATGTTGGGAAGTCCCTCAAATCACGGTTGAAACAAGACAGTGGGTCCTATATCTGATGGTATAATAGAAGACTACCCTGGATCCAAGCAAAAGGGTTTGAATAATTTCAAAGAAAACCTTCTTGTGTTTTTGGACAGTCTTATCGTTGAGTGCCAAGATGGACCTATGTTTGATTAAGTATTCATGGAGAAATGCATAGATTATGTCATTGCTCTTTCAAGGGTTTTTCGACAGGTTATTACATTGGTTGGATTCCAGCTTGTGACATTGCTTGTTCCTGTTGCAAAAAAACACTCAGTGGATAGTGTGAGACTACATAACGTAAATTGAATTCTGGCCCTCGTTTGGAGTCATTGAATAAAACATTGTCTACGATGGATGAAAAGATAACTGTGGCAGAGGAAATGATGCATAAAATTTTTACAGGGTTTGTTATGCATAGTTATCGAGACTTAGATCCATATATTTGGATTGCATGTATCAGAGCCATCGGGTCATGGATTCTGTCTTATCCATCCCTATTCCTACAAGATCTATACTTAATACCTTGGTTGGACTTTGAATGAGAAGAATGATGTTGTCCGCAAAATCTCTATAATGGCACTGTAATATCTGTATAAGGTTGATGATAATGTGCTATCACTTAGCCTCTTCACAGGACGATTTTACAACCGTATGATTGAGCTAGCAGATGATATCGATATATCTGTGGCAGTTACAAAAGCATCACAAATCAGAACAGAGACCCCTTATATAAAATGGGGAAAGATACAGAGAGAAAGAGATTCACAGTTCAAACATGGTGTTTCAAAACCACCAATTGTTATGACAGAACCTGCAGGTATAAATGGCGAGCTTACAAAATTGTTCAAATTGGGGAACAAGATCTTGATCACCAATAGGGTTGCAATAATTCCAAAAACAATGGGCTCTTCGAATCAACCTTCTGAAGACATTAGAGGAGCCCAATAATTGACCCACTGGAAGCCCAAAACACCGATTACAGTATGAAAGTAACATTCTCGGAGCTTTACAATGGAGAGATCACAGATTTATTGGCAAATGAGCGATCTAGTAGCTCTGAAGATAAGTCCAAAAGGCCGATTGCACTTATGGAAGAAGAGATTGTATACCATGCAAGCCAGATATATGATCTGGTTGAAAGGGGATCTTCCAAGAGGCATACTGCAAAAACTTTTTTAAATAGACAGGGCAGGACTCCGCATATCTTCATCGTCCACTGTGCGTATTGATCAAGACCAATCTGGCATGCTGGCTGTGCACCTCCCAGGGCGATCAACTCGTGCACTTCATGTTGGATTTCATTTTGTTCAATCAGATGACAGTTTGTGGGAGAATGTTAAGGAGAAAGCTTCCACCATTCTACCTAATAAAGAGTTGCAACAAGAAGCAGTAGTTGCAAAGCAGGTATGTGAATTGGTAATTCGAGAAGTGTTGTATCCATCTCCTGGGGTTAATGTCACTAGAATCAGTGAGAATTTCCTCCAGCTGAGCTTAGGTCCAGAAGTGGCTCTCATTGTTTGCCTTTTTCCTTCGTCTTCTGGCCAAGGGGATCTGAAGGATAATGATCATTCTATTGAGGCAGATCTTGAGATGATAAACAGGGATTTAAAGCAGCACGTGGATAGTGTATCTTGTGAGGAACCAAATGGAATTATGAGAAAGAAGGATGCAGCATATGTTTCTAAGCTTCCTCTTTCAAAGAAAAGACTTCCAAATCGACTCAGTTTAGTGGTGTACTTAGAACATATTTTTCATCAAAATGTATTTTAGGAATAGACAGTCAAGGGTCTAGTCATGTTAGACTTCATGGTTCACTTAAAGGTGATGGAAGCATTAAAACAAAAGAGACTGTGATGGTGGTTGGACCAGCTGAAGGCCGAGAAGGTCATACACTGGGCCTCTTGAGGCACTTCTGTATGACACTGAGCCATAGGATCTACTGCAGCAAAGTTATATCTGAGTTGGAAAATCTGGTACGAGTTCCATAGCTTCATTTATTTTCTCATCTTACCTGGCAGGTTCGCATATCTGCTTGGTACCTTTATCTTGAGATTCCCCAGACAGTCACACATGGAAGTGTGAGCTAGTGTGGTTGAATGATAACAATACATTAGTTATATTTAAAGAGCTGCAACAACTCTTAGGGTTGTGAATCATGCATCTGCATACCAGGGGGCCATTGAAACACCTGCAAACAGCGTAGGGTATGCAATACAACAAGATGATYAGAYAGRTGAGAGRATAGTTATGGGWGATGRCAAGGTTTTGTCTTACAATTCGGATCTTTTGCATTTRAGGAAGGCATATAAAAATGGATCTCTGGACATGAAGATTAAAACAGAGTATCCAAACGCAAGAGAACTTAAACCCCATCTTTCTAGTGGCTCTAATGTCAAATCTCTACTTACTATAAATAGCAGAGGCAGGCTTGCAGCAGGAGAAGGTGACAAAGTAACAATCTTTGATGTGAAGCAACTTATTGGACAGCCAACTGTTGCACCTGTGACAACAGACAAGACTAATGAATTTCCATTGCAACGTAATTAGTTATAGATCAAGGGATTTTTCAAGAATATCAACAGGAGGAAACAAAGACAGCAGCGGGTACATTACAAAGGAGGAATTAGAGCAATCACTGAAAAACCATGGAATTTGGTAAACCTCAAGAAGCCTATCTCAAGGACCATTCAATATCAAGAAACTATTTTTTCCAATACTGAAGCTGCTTTAATTCCCTACACTCATTTCTAGATATATTTTGTATATATTTATTTGATATTTGTTTTGATTGAATTAGATCAAATTAAGATTATGTTTATTCTAATTTAGCCTGACAGTTTTGGTTTGTTGTGGATTAAATGATTTGTTTTCTTTTTTTTTAGTAATTAAATCTTTGTTTTTATGATTTGAATATTTTCTGTTAGTTTGTTTGATTTAAAACAGTCTTGTCCTCTAATTAGGCCAACCATAGAATTAGCCAATGCTGTAGTTAGTCTACGGGACCAGATTTTTAGCCATTTTATCAACAAAATATCTTTTAAAATTGTTTATTTTTGCCTTTTTTCAGGTACATACGAATTTCAGTGATCAAATGGGCATGCTGCAACAGTTTAGGAGATATTTTAGATTTGGTTTTGTCTTAGGTTGTTAGGTATGAATATGATTTTGGGAATATCTTCCCAGATTTTGTAAAACAATTTGCTATTATTCACAAAGAAGTTTTACCTTGTGAGAAACCTATATAAACCTATGGTTTTGTAATAATCAATCATCATCAGTTTTGGAAGAACAAGCATATGTAATTCTTATTCAAACTGGAGCAGAATTGATGCGTTGTTATAGCTTTTTCTTTTCAATTTATCGACTCTTTGTTCCAAGTTTTGTATATCATTCTGTCTATGGTTTAGTATTACTTTGTTATCTAAATCAAATACAAGTGATATAATTTCTTATTTTTATACATATCTTGTTGCTTCCAAAAAGTTTAAGAACATAATAGTTGTTGATTCATCTTATGAATGATAACTTTGTCTTCTTCGTAGGCCGAATTGTTATATAAATTTTCTGCATTGTAGGTTTCCCTTTTGCAGAGATTTATCATCATAAACTGTTATGATTTCTTTCTTGTTTGTCCTATAACATACTTCAAGAAGAAGCACAGTTGATCCTTTGCAAGAAGCTTGAGGACTAAATGGTGTGAATTTCTTCTTCCAATCAGCTTAAGAAGAAATCATACGCAGGACAGACCTGGAGCGTTTCCAGGTTAATTAGTTAGGTGTTTATTGCTTTTATTAATTAGTATAATATAAATGATATTTTAGTTAGATTTATATTATATTGTTTAATTTCAGAAATATATATATTAGATTGTTTAATTTCAGTTAGCTTTATTTCTTTTTCATAAATACAAAAATAAAAAAAGAGACTCTTGGCTGTCTCAGGGCAGCGAGCACATTAGTTTCACAGGTTTTAATCAAATCTGTAATTTGTCCATATTGTATATTTGTGAATAAAGAATGATCATAGCTGATAATTAAGTAGTTGATTTGAGTTAGTTAGTATATTGTATATATAAGTAGTTAGTGATTTCTAGTTAGATTAGTGTAGTTAGTTTATAGTTTCCTTTATTAGTTTATTTCTTTGTCTTTGTTTTATTAGTTTCTAGTTTCCCTTTAGGTTTCTTAGCTCAAATAATTTCTCTTTGGTTTCCACACGAGACCTTAGGGCGGCCAACGGAGCCGTTAAACTCATTAGGGTGGTCCACTCCAAACGGCTTGGGTTATTAGACAACCCCGGACCGGTTCCACTCTCCCAGTTGACGGACAGTCGTTTTCGCCCGTCAACACGTTCTTGAGACCAAAAGGCATTTTTCGATAGGCGAATGTACCCCACAGACAAATGAATGTCGTCTTGTGTTGGTCCTCAGGTTTGATTTGGATTTGGTTATAACCCGAGAATCCATCCATGAATGAAAAGGCTTCACAACCGGCGCACTCATCGATGATTTGGTCGATGAATGGGGTTGGATAATTATCTTTCGGACATGCCTTATTCAAATCACAGAAATCGGTATAGACATGAATCATGCCTTGTTTTTTATCGACTGGCACGGGATTTGACACCCATTCAGTCAAGTGGATAGGGTATATGAACCCAGCCTTAAGCAATTTCTCAACTTCATCTTTGATAGCTGCTGCCTTCCTTGGATTAACTGGACGAAGTTTCTATCGAACAAGCTTTGCGTCCGGATACGTAATGATCTCATGTTCAACAATTTTCGGATTGATGCCTGGAATTTCTTCGTAAGACCAAGCAAAAACGTTGCGAAATTATTTGAAAAGATCCGTGTAAATCTGAATCTCTTTGGGGGAGCAATCCGCTCCGACGAAGACATTCTCCACGACGCCGGGGGTTCGGGAGATATTGATAGGTATCGTTTAAGCGATAGTCACCATATTTCCCTCAGCATAAATATCCTGTGTAGCCAAGAGGTTAATGGGACAAGGCTGATCTCCCGTCATGGTGATAGTGAATTCTCTCGCCTCGATTCGATGTAACTCCGAGAGGAAGTACGATCTATGATGAAGATCTTCCCAGGGTTTGTCCGGACTAGTCATTTCTTCGATTATAGCTTCGTCGGAAGGCAAGACTAAGTCTAACGAATCGGTGTTGACAAGAGAATCTTGAGCCCAGATAGGCTCAAGGAGTGGATCCAACTCCGGTGCTGGAATCGGATTAGGAGTAGCTGAAATTTGCTGAACCAAAGAGTACGCTATTTCAGCGGCCGACAAGGGCGTAGACATGCCCGCATTCCCTGTCGCATCCATCGTGTCTGATGGGGAAGGAAGATTCCACGGATCCTAAAAGTAAGTCGTTCGGAACGACGAAACATGGAAAATCTCAGCCTTGTGGTGCGTCGATATAAACTTGACATTGCCTTGAGGAGGTGGGTAATCAAAAGTACCCATCAAAGATGGGCACAAACCAACTCCTATATTGATGACACTGGCTTGAGGATTATCTACCATGGGAACCGTGGATGCCCCCAAAGATGGGTCAGGTCGAGAGAAGGATAACTGATCAATGGTCACAATCCGGCCTTCATGTGGAAACAAAAGGACTCGAAAGACTGTCGCGACCACCGCCTGCATTGCATAAGTCCAACTACAACCTAACGATAGATTGTAATCGATGGGGGCATCGACTACCTCTACTTCGATGCACACGGTCTTCCCCCCCAGCTGTACAGGAAAAGAAGGGATGATGCCATGTGGTCGAAAAGAACGACCATCGAACGAAGTGAGAAGAGTAGGTGACGGAGACAACTCAGGTTGACCAATGGCTTTCCAGCACGCTAATGACATAACGCAAGTCGAAGCGCCCTCATCGACCACCATGCGGAAAATATTTCGTGTAAAGGTTTTCGTGGGGTGAGCCACTACTATCTAAAATGCTACGTGGTAAGGAAAATGAGTCTTCAAGTCAGTCATATCTAACATGATTGTTCATGGGTTACAAGTCTCAGTAGAGCCTAAAGCAGTCAACAAGGCTTTTCTCTGAGCAGGGCAACTTTGGAGGACTTCCAAAGAGGACATAGCACAAGGGGTTTGTGACAAATCTTCCACCATAGAGTAGTTCTGGGTGGCCCTTGCGTTTGGATTATGCGAAGCACGTTTAAACGCACCTTTGGGGATGCGAGTCATTGTTTCACCCAACATCTTCTCAATCTATAGAGGAAGAGATGGGATCTCGGCTTCTTTTCCCTTATCAGAGGCACTTGGCTTGCTATAATCGTGAGCTCTAGTTGCTATGAAAGCGTCACTTTTCATCATATATATGTTCACGGAAGATGAAGCGTTTGGGGGAGGGAAGTTTTCGTGGCTACCCCCCTCCGTACTTGCAGAGGCTTGAGTTAAATTCTGCTTATGCTGAAAGGGATTAGTCAACACAGCTTG
The DNA here is from genome assembly GCA_000966675.3 of Picea glauca. Lineage (NCBI taxonomy): Eukaryota > Viridiplantae > Streptophyta > Pinopsida > Pinales > Pinaceae > Picea > Picea glauca. The sequence continues at coordinate 37,175 of JZKD02S2132368.1, read as the reverse complement.
TTGTTGTTGCATGACAAACTTCTGGGCTTCTGCAAGTTGAGGGCATAGGTGGGTTGGGTGGTCTTCCGCACATAAGTTGCACGAATACCTCGCCTTCTTCCTTTTTGTGGTGCCCTCGCCAGCCTTATCATTTGGTTTTTTATCCCCATTACTCTTCTTGCATTTTTTTTTCTTCCCCTCGGGCTGCTGGTTGGACGGTGGGTTAGTCATCTGTATGGAGTGTACTTCCGACGTTTGAGTAGGAGGAGCAGCCAAAGCAGTAGTCTGGCTGGCCGCTGAGTGTTGTATCGATAACTGCTGCAATTGTTTAGTCAATTGCTCAGTGGGCTTGGTTTGTGCCGAACCAACGATACTGTCATCATGTGGTCCAGCTCTCTATCTGGTTTTGTCCATAATTGATCTTGGTGCATCCGAGAGGATGGTGTACAACAGACCAGACTGAGAATAAATAAGCTCAAACTGTTGAGCTCTCATGATGGCTTCTTCCTCAGAGAAGACCCCAGAAGTTGCGACGTCTTTGGATAACTGCGGAACTAAAGACTTAAGGAACCACTCAAGCAGGAATGCTGGTGGGATGGGTACCTTGATAAGAATTTTTCGGCGTTTCCACTCTCGAATATGATCCGAGATATGGTCCTCTGACGTCTGCTCGAAATTGGCTAGAAACTCTGTGCCGATGTCGTATCTCACAGGTAACTGGAAATGGTTAAGGAAAGCCATAGCCAGTTCGCCAAAAAAGGAGTATCGTGAACGATCAAGTTCTATGTACCATTTCGTAGCACTCCCAATAAGAGTGCGTTGAAACAATCACAATTGTACAGAGTCACCTTTCAGTGAGTTAGATGAACACCACAAGTGGAAAGTGGTCACGTGATCACTCGGATCTTCATTGGGTTTGGCTTCGAACTTTGGGATGTCCGAAGGCAACTTCGTCGGCATAGGAGGCCAACGCGGATCGTGACAGATAGGATCATTCAACAACCATGTTAAATCCGGCAAGTGTAACGTTGCCAAGAAAGGTAGTTTAGGCTGCTGCTGATAGCCGGGATAAAAGGGTCCTGGGGTTTGACTGGCACCAGGTTGCCAGGAAAAGTTTTGTTGCTGGCCATGGTTTTGGAAGAAACCTTGGCCTTGACCAGCGTAAGGGTTTTGCATTTGAGGAGACATCATTTGTTGATTCCCCATGAAGGACATAGGATGTTGGGCGTTCATCGTATTTGAGGGACTTTGGGAAGGATTCCCCCATGCCGGTCCTGTGGGAAAAGGCATAGAGGCCTGTCCGGGGTTCCATTGGCTGTGGAAAGAACTGCCCCAGAATGGCATTCTGGATGATGGAACGGATCCTTGTGCTGAGTTCCCAAGTCCTAGTATATGTGCCCCCAGCGTAGGAATAGTAACCTGCGTCGGATTCGACTGTCCAAAGATGGGTGTGCCCCCAGATGGGAAAGCATCCTATGTGAGTGTGTTGTTACCAAACGCCCTATTCTAGACAAATGGTGATGAACCTACCGACAGAGTTTGTGCAGGTTGTCCTTGACTCCCAGCTCCAAGTGAACTTATGTGTGCGGGTTGTCCGGCGGTCTGCTGATGCGGACCACCGAGCGACGGGGACGAAGGAGGAATATGACCCCCAACGTAAGGAAAAGCATTGAAAGGGGCAGGAATGCCCCCAGGTTGACCTTGCAAGGGAGCGTTAGAGCTCCCTGCCCCCAGACCCAAAGTCTGTGAAATGGAAGAAGTGAGTGCATGGCTTGTTCCTGAACTAGGCATACCATATGAAAACGGAGCGCCTGTCGCACTATGTGTGTAAAGAGGTGTGGCCGCCGCGATAGATGGGGTCAGTCCACTTTGCGACGTCGTTGCGGCTGAGACCATGGTGACTCGGACCGCCGACAAAGGCAAGTTAGGAGAAACTTCTCCCGTGGTGACAACAGTAACAGGAATGGAAGAAGTCCCAGTGATTTGTTCCATAACTAGGTTAGGTGATAATAGGCGTTCATAAAATTGAATTGGCACAATAATATCCGGCCCAAAATCAACATCTAAGGTTTCAACCAATCCAATATTGGCGGTCGATTCCTCGGGGGGTTGTTCGGGATTAAAAGCCCCGGTTGCTTCGAAAGACCCCAGATGGTCTAGCTTCTGCCTCAAGGGTGGTGGGGGTGGCTCCAGTATAACCGGCGGCAGGCCCAGAAGCCTTCGTGACCGACGGAGCTCTGAATCCTCCACTGTGTGAGAGGATTCACGACACGCTAAGGTATTCTACATGAACAAACAGTAACATGCACTAAAAGAAAGCCCCTAGAAGATAAATCAAGCAAACACTATATTAGTAGGAAGAACAGTTACCACAACCAACACTAGAGTACCTTATCGGTGCAAGTGCAACTCGAATACAGAAGCACCCTCTGGGTCTACTCTACAAAGCGTTGGTCCGAATTCCATCCTAGGTACCGCGGTATACCCCCGCAGTCACCTGTGTATGTTCCTAGAAAAGATAGGCAACTAGTTTGCCAGCACGTGAACAACTATCAAGCGGGTACAGTCGACAGTCCGAAGACCACAATGAGTAGGGTATCAAGCCTGAAACCTGTCAAGGGTATCGAGAGAAAGTGTTTTGGAAGACGACTGAGGACCTCGAATGGATTCGAGACCCATGAAGCTCCGTGGTAAATGCTAACGATGGAATCCCTTAACAGATCCTCTATATGTGTTCTCCACAATGCTCGGTCCAGCTTTGGAGGGGTTATCTCTGCTGCCTTTCTTACACGACCTCGTGTTTAGCCCCTGTGTTAGAGGGGGGTCGTGAATAACTTTCTGTAACTAGACTTCTACACTCCCTAAATGACAAACTCCAATGTTTAGTTTAGGTGGCCTTGGAGAATTAACTCTCCAACCTATTCCAAGGCCCTAGTCCAAAGCTAGTGAATGCACCCTATAAACAAAAAAGTCTACTTGATTTTATTGAGCGTTGCTTTTAAGGGGATTTTTAAATCTAAAGGTGCGGAAGTGAAACTGATGGTGTGTAAAATAGACTCAAAGAAAAATGCACAGAAATGCTTGGAAACAAACTTTTTCTAAAATGCAAAACCAACAACTTTTCAATGAAAAGACTTCTTTTCTTTTTCAGATTTACTAAGATTTTATGCAGTAAATGAAGAGAAATTTCACTCAGATCTGCGAGCTACTTATACCAGACATGCACTACAAAAAATTATGCAAAAAGACTTCTTTCCTAGCCACTGATGCAACAACTCAATCTTCAAATCAAGGAGTAAATGAAGGATTTTTTTTTTTATTTCGTTGTAAAACAACACAACAAGGGAAAATAATGACAAGATAAAAACCAAGAGAATGAAAAGAAAACTCTGGGTTAAAGTGAATATCGCAAACAGAATCAGAGCACAAAAATGCTGAAAAGCAATCAAAACAACACCGATTCGAACTCTTGCCTAAAAACCATGAAATGAATATTTTTTCTCTTTTGT
>JZKD02S2132357.1:25682-38986 GCA_000966675.3 Picea glauca | reverse complement strand
ATCCAACTGAGAAATGAGGAATCTGATCCTCATAACAAGTCCCATCTTGTTGATCTTAGATCCAACTGAGATGTGAGGAATCCAATCCTCATAGAAGACCCAACTTGTAAACAAGCACCAACATGATAGAATGAACCTTCATTCAATCCATTATATATAAATATATATACTTCGACAAATTCAACTACACTTCTTCTCACCAATCTTTCTTGTTTATAGAGTCTTCCAACTGGTGTGAATTTGAATTATTGCATCTTTTGATTTTGAACCACTATACCTTTTCATTTAAATGATAATATTAATCTTTAAATAATATCATTCTCATTTTTATTCTTTATTCATAATGCTCATGAATTAACTCTCTTTTAATCATGATTGTGTGTCAATTCTTTTGTCTTCATGAGTTGATCACAAACATGGATAGCCTCATCATATAGTTCTCATGCTTATGCTGCATTCTTAGTTCACCAACATATTATATTTGATCTTTTATCGATTCTTTGTATTGTTCTAGTGCTAACTCTATATCAAATTAAATATGTGTGAGGTGCTTCCTTCAAACCATTTACATATGACCATGTTGGCCCTTGACCAAGTTTTGGATGACTTGGGTCATGTTTGACCGATTTTGGGGACTTCGACAGGCTGGTCGAAGACAAAGAGAAGATCATGGGATATCGGGCCCCTTCTTAGGGAATTTTTGGGTTTAGGGTTTATGTAATGGGTATGGGATGTCGGCCCATGGGTTTACCCATGTTTAAGCCCATTTTGTAATGTATAAATAGATAGCTAGGCTATGTAAGAAGGGCTAGTGTTCTAAGTGAAGTAGTAGTGAATATTTGTGGCTTAGTGCGGAGCTAGAGGCTTTGGGCATGCTATGTGTTAGGACTTGCAGAGATAAGTGCAAGTGATTGTAAGAAGATGGTGTGCAAAATGTGTAAGAAGTCTTTGTGCTGTGACCTAAATCTGAGAAGGAGGATTTGGCGAGGTGCGCACATATATCCTATCCTATGAAGAGTGGGGTTTTTGGGCTATGTGCATGTAAGAAGATTGATAGAAGATAATAAAGAAGAAGAAGAGTTGGTGGATGTAGCCCCGCGCTGGGGGTGAACCACGTATATCCTGTGTTATGGTTGCCTTGTGTGATTGATGTGATTTATGCTTAATGTTGTTATTATTATGTATGTTAGATGCATCTGATATAGTATCTTAAGAAAGAGACATTTCCGTTAAGGTTGAACGAACGCAGGAAAACTTAAGAAACTTATCCATGCAAGAGAGTAGAGAACCTACTCTAGAAAAAGAAGAAGTATTACTCTTGAACCCTTCGAAAGAACCTTAGTGGTGTGAAGCTCCTATGCCAAGAGGAGATAAGAGAAATAAGGGAAAAAGGAAACCAGTAACTCAAATTACAGGAAAGAAAGCAAGAAATCTTAGCAAGAAGAAATCAAAGCTAGAAAAATTGCAAGAAGTATGAGAGAGGACTTCGCAAAAAGAAGGTTTGTAGAACTGGAACTTTGCTGGGATATCAGAACAATGTAAATTGGAACTTCACCATGATGAAAAAATATGACCATTGGAGGCGTCTCGACCGTTAGAACAACGCTCCAAAATGACTAGAAATGGATTTATTGTCGGAACATTCACCATTGGACCATTGGGACCGCACCACAATGGATGAAATTGCATTGATTAAGGCACTCCTACCCATTGGAGGGATCTGTTATGATGATGTCTATTTATCCCATGGAGCATTGAACCATGAACACTTTTTCCAATTGTGATTATTCGAGCTAATTATTACCACACTGTGATTATTGAGACCTCACCACCTATGCTATTATAGTGAGTGTTTGTTCACCAACCTGAGATATCAGATCTCGAATATCCATGTCAGATGAAATTAGCGCAGTAGAAAAATCCTTCGAAGATATCCTAATAGACCTCATGGCCGAGAATGTGATGTCCGTAGGCATCCAAGCCTCGTCGGTGAGAGGAGTGAAAGAATCCTCATCGACTTCTCATGGATCTGGACCATCTCAAGATGTGATAGAGAAATGAACCAAACATCATGATGACTTAGCGAATGTGAAGCTCATCCCATTTATCCTTCCCAACTACATCCCACCTCTGGCTGGCACGGTGATTCGTGACAGTGTCCCAAGGGACTTTGACTACACAATCATCATTGCATACCTCCCGAAGAGAATACATACAATCAGACCACAATTGGAGAGGATTCCGATGTTGAAGATCGACGACTATAACTTAGGAGACCGCAAGCACTATGGCACACTCACACCATGCACGTATTTGACCAAGAAAAAGGGGAAGAATTTGAATATCATCCCCCAACCATGGACCATGGACATCGCAAGGTCCAATACCATCCTGAATGTAATGAATATACCCCACTTTGGAATGAACCATGAGGTTAACGCATGCGTTAAAATCCTTTTTTCGTGATTCCATGGTGGTTACCCTTGGTTGGACAGGCGTATCACAGTCGATCCGACGTTGATACATCGGATCACTGGATTAAGCATGCAAGGACCAGACCCACAAGACTTTTATCCAGGGAAGGTTGCAGATCATGCCCTGGCTCAGAGAATCAAAAATACCTATGGCAATGTGGAGTAGGGGAAGCTAGTAAGGAAGAACAAACTTATGCAGGTCATGGGGTTTGTTGTTGACCTTGTGGGAAAATGCATTGAAGGGCTACAAATGAACTGGGCAAGCTGCCTCATAAACCAATTAGATAAAGACTGTCGCAAAGCTTAGGACCAGGTCTATGAGTTCCATTTTAGTTTGTTGTTGATACTTATCGCCTTCATTTCTTGGGAGATGTTAGAAGGTGCGAACTTCCATGAAATTGAGCCATCAAAGTTCACTATGCTATGGTATTTGAGCAACATGGATAAACAATGGTAGTCAAGCGCGGTGTTCCACACCTATTACCTGCAGTTGAAGAGGGCTATTGAGTATTTCCCTCTTATGACGCTGCTTGGACAGGTTCAGGCCAATTATGAAGTTCTGCGCAGATATGCATTTTATTTATATCATTGCACGTGGATATGAACATAAAAAAGAGATTCAATCCTAATACAAGCTCACATAGGAGGACCTGGAAGAAATAACTAAGGAATGTCCCACAGAGCTCCTTATACCAGTCAACTAGGTAGAATTGTCCGACCCCAAACTCATTGGAAGTCTTATGGTCACTCGCGAAGAGTATGGTGCACCCAAAAGTAGCAGGAAGAAAAAGAAGGAAGATGTACATGAAATAAACAATGCATTAGGAGAGACTGCATCAAATTCACTTAGAAGAGGAGGAGATGATGAAGTGGACAAAGATGAGAAAGAAGGGGAAGAAGACAAGCATAAACAAGGAGGAGTAACACCTCCTAGGAACCCCCTTGAAGAGGCAGAGATGTCCAAGAAAAGAAATGTTTCCCCAACGAAACCTACATCACGGAAGAAGTCAAAAGCTAGTAATCCCAAGCTATAGACTGTGCTCACGATGAATGACATCGACCTCATCATCACCATTGTATCAGATACATCAGAAGATATTTTACAACATAATGAAACAAAACAAGAATCCATGTATGATCACATTGAAGTAGATCTTAAAGGGATACAATAGGCTCTCCATTCAAACCACACAGTGCCTACTGTGTCATTGTCAACATGGAACATAGAAGTAGGAGATGATCCTACCTAGCTACGCGGGATAGAAGATGTGATGGAGGCTCACCTTCATCATGTCCAGGAGGAAAAGGAACATGCCACAGAGGCCCTGAAGCAAGAAAAAGAAGAATCCATAGAACACCATTGGGTTGCACAACAAGAAAAATATGACCTCTAAGAAAAGTTTGCAGAGGATAGAGCACAGATCCAAAGGGAGAAAGAAAATATGCTCATAGAGAAGATTGGAGTTAAAGAAGCAATCACTAGAGAACTTTTCTCTATGACAAGATTAGAACAAATGGAAGAAGACCCAGTGGAGAATCAAGTGGGAAGGATTTTCAAAGCCATTCAACAACTCCAACAAAGAATAGAAGAATTGGAATTAAAGACAATGCCAAGAACTCTACAGGAAGTGAGATATCTAAGAGAAGAAATTGTGAGGAGCGCAGTTGAGAGAATTAAGGCATTAGCCTTGGAATTCAAAAAACTCAATAGTCAAAGTGTGAAGACCTACGAGTGCCTTGCAAAGGACCTTGATCTCAGGACACTAGAGTCACAACTCTAGGAGGAAAAACAACAAGTAACAACAGTGCAAGTGCAGTTGAAGCTATTGTCATCAATCGAGAGGATGAAAAGATCTTAGAAACAATGCATGGTTCAACAATAGTCCCATTCCATTCAGAGAAAGGTCATGGAAGTAACCCAAAGACTCCAGCCAATGAAGGATGAATCTTGTAAACATTTTAAGGAGATTGAAGGACAAGGTGCACAACTAGAATAAGTAGTCACCTCAGTTGAACAATGATTGGAAGGACCTGTCACCGAGAAGTTCATTTAGGAGTTTTCCAAGAAGGAGGCTTTGGAAAAGCAATAGGTCAAAGAAGCTTGAGCCAATCTTGAGGCATTCGAGGAAGGTTTACCCAAATCAGAGTGACTCGGGAGGAGTCACAGGTGAGTGTTGGGGACTTGTTGGCCCTTGAACAAGTTTTGGAGAACTTGGGTCATGTTTGACCGATATTTGGGACTTCGACAGGCTGGTCGAAGATGAATCACAAGAAGAAGTGGAGATCATGGGATATCGATCCCCTTAGGAATTTTTTGGTTTTAGGGTTTATGTAACGGGTATGGCATGTTGGCCAATGGGTTTACCCATGTTTAGGCCCATTTTGTAATGAATAAATAGATAGCTAGGCGATGTAAGAAGGGCCAGTGTGCTAATTGAAGTAGTAGTGAATATTTGTGGCTTAGTGTGAAGCTAGAGGCTTTGTGCATGCTATGTGTTAGGACTTACAGAGATAAGTGCAAGTGATTGTAAGAAGCTAGTGTGAAGACTATGTAAGAAGGATTTGTGTTGTGACCTAACTTGGGGAAGTAGGATTTGGCGAGGTGCACGTAGATATCATGTCCTATGCGCAGTGGGGGTTTTGGGCTCTGTGCATGTAAGAAGATTGACATAGGATAATAAAGAAGTAGAAGAGTTGATGGATGTAGCCCTGGTCTAGGGGTGAACCATGTATATCATGTGTTATGGTTTCCTTGTGTGATTGATGTGATTTATGCTTAATGTTGCTATCTTTATGTATGTTAGATGCATCTGATATAGTAGCTTAGTGCCTAGTGATGTGAATGAATGCTAGATCTGATTTGTTTTTATGTGCTAAGTGCTTGGATGTATTAGATCTTGTTGAATATTGTATTGTTCTGTAATTAGGGTTTGAATCTGTGATGTAAATAAGGTTTAAATGCTAATGAATATTAACCACTAAGTGTTATGTTAAGGTATTGTAATCACAAATCTGTGTCCTAACTAGGTTGTAGACACTTGAGTCCTACAACCACCCCTACCTCTACCTTGGGTGAGACTTCATCTGCTTCGCAAGTGTTTCCAAAAGGGTCGGTATTTAGGGTTTTGTTGGTGCACTGCTGAAGCATTGAACCATGGGTCTGCCCTTGTGCCAATATAACATATGTGCAAAACCATGGGCTCATTGATTTAAGCATTGCCTCTTATTTTACCCTTATTTCTCTATTCCATATGACCGCAGGTGGTGACCAAGCACTAGGATAAATAATTTCTTGATCACTTGTCAAGATCTATGGTCCCATTTTAATCGCACGATCATATGGATGACTATTGTTACTTTGGGACTTCATCCTTTGTGACTTCCATCCTATTTACAAATCTCCCAAATAAAATGCGTGTGTCCATAATCTTCAACAGTTGAGAACACTCTCTGAAGTAGATCAATAGTTAGCGTCACTTCATGGTTTACGCTTATCCTATCCTTCCACTGTACTTGATCAATGGTCAATAATGCTCCCGAATTAGATCAATAGTTAGTGTTAACTTTGGCCTTCGACACTTCGGGTGATTTCTCCTTCATAGTCCTTCAATCTTGTGGAGTTCATTTCTCCAAAGTAGATCGAATGGTTGGATGTTATTTGCACGATGAATGGTTCTCGTTCATTTCATAACTTCAGGACTTCGGGTATTTGCTGGTGGTGAAACTCCCGAAGTACAAACTCCCGGAGTGATGTCACTTGTTTACGTGGCACTGACTAACTGGTTGCCACATGTCACTTAGATTTGTGACTCACACATACCTGAAATGCCAACTTCACTTTGACACTTGTCTTCATATGATTACGCCACGTGTCCTTGCTGACATAGATCTCCTCATGTGGAAAATGTTCTTCTCCTGGATCTAATGGTTGTCCTAACTCCTTAAATGTATCTCAGATTGACAACTAAGAGAGAGTTCAGAAGTTCGGCCTTTGGGTGAACTAATATGTTTTGAATCCTTTTTCGTCGAAGTGGTCAATGCCAAAGTTTACCATTATTCTGATCCAATGACTATCATGTATTGTGCAGATCCGATGGTCCTCATTTAACCCAAAAAATATTAACTCAATCCAACAACTATCAAGAATTCGGGTATTTGGGATCTCAAGCCTTTTGCCTTGCTTATCCTATCTTTCTACTTTCCTTGATCCAATGATCAATATATTTCCCGAAGTGTTCCTTAGATCAGATGGCTTGCGTCTACTTCGGGACACTTTGTGGCTTACCTTGTCCTTCCACTAAACTTGATCCAATGGTCGGGATACTTCTCGAAGTGTTCCTAAGATCGAACGAATCATGTACACTTCGGGACTTCAACCTTCCTTACATCTTGTTTTACCCGAAGTGAGATTACCCGAAGTGTAACCTCCTCACAAATTTTAACCCAAAATGAATGTTGTTCATTGATTGTGATCTTAGATCGGTGACTTGATCTATCTGTGATATTCTTTGCGTTGGTTTAAATCCAACGACTCTTCGTTTTCCCAAAAAATTACCTAAAATCAGATGGCTCACGTTTACTTCAGATCTTTGGCTTTGGCTAAAATTCCTTCATGCACATTTCTGTCATTCGATTTTACCTGAAGTGGTCAATGGCAGGCTGACCATGTGTATGTCACTTCCATGATCTATGATCCATGACTTAATCTATCCTTCCACTCAACTTGAACCAACTGTCGATAATGATCTCAAAACAAATCAATGATCAGGGATGATTACAGGGTCCTCACTAACATGACATTTAAAACTATTGTCGAGTTCAACAATGGAAACTACTCGTTTGGTAGTGGAACTAATGCCAACCATAAAACTATTAGCGGGTGACGATCAACGTTCTAAACTAATTACGAGATTGGAATTATTGCATTGTTTAATTATCCCTTTGCGCTCTACAATCAATCCCTGCCCTTGATCCGATGCTTGCATATCCAATGGTCATGACTTGATCTAATCATTGACTAGTCCTCCAATGGTCCTTCTCTTTTAATTTGATGGTCTAGACTAATTGCGCGATTGGAATTAAAGTGTTGTTTAATTCTCCCTTCACTCTCCATAATCAATCCTTGCCCTTGATCTGGTGCTTTGCATATCCAACGATCACAACTTGATCTGATCGTGTTTCTGCAATGCACTTTTCCTTCTGAGCTTTGATCTCTACATATTGTCTGACATTTTCATTCTATGCTAATTGTTATACTGTTGACATCAATGATAACTTAACAATGACAATTCATCATAACAACTTATCATCACATCACAATGACATCGACTGTTGACATCAATGACAATATGTCCAACAAATACAACTATCATGATCAGAAAAAATTAATTCCAATTCATTTATTTATGAGGTAATTGTCATATTTTTAGACATGTGACATATTTCTTCATCTTTCTCCATAGTTTCCTCCTACATTTCATTTGATAGAGAAGATAACATAAGATATTGAGATCCTGACATAACCATGGACATAAACTGAAGTGTCTCATTATCAGAAGGAATTTCTTCCACTGTGTCAACTATAGAAATATCTAAGCTCAAGTTTACCACACAAGAGGTTTCTTTTCCATCGAGAGGGAATGCGAGGAAAAATATTATTATAGGTCACACACACTTCTTCTGAAATAATATTCTCTCTCTAATCTATATCCCTTAGAGTGAAGAAACATCCAAATTTATGTTATTCAATAACAACTTCTATATCCTCATAATTGTTATGTGAAGCTAAATCAACATGTAAGCTAACATCAAAATATATTTCATATTCAACTCTTGGTGACTGATTTTTCTCATTTGGAAGAGAGAGAATATGTAGATACCATTAAATTAGTTCTTTTCTAGAAGGTTTTTCATATAAAGAAAATCTGTGACAAACATGAGTAGATCTAAAAAGAATTCTTTCAAAATATTCACCTTGTCTCCTACAAAATTCAAAATTATACTTTCCTACTCATGTTTGTCACAGATTTTCTACTTTTCATGATGAAATTCAAAATTATACTTTCCCATCCCTTTCTTGTCTTTTTCTACCATCATTTCATATTTTCTCTCTATTGGAACCCATGTAAGAAAAATGAAAAGGGAAGATGAAGAGACATGCAATTGCTTCTTGCATAATTCAAGAATACATAATAGGTAGTTACTTAGGAAAATATAAAAGAGGAAAGAGACCACTTTGAGGGGGCTCTTCAGCTTTGTAATTTCAGGGAAACTACCTTTTCTAAATATAATATTGAGAAAACCTTAGGGCCATTTTGTCAGAGAGAAATACTTTTATTATGGTCGCATATTTTCTTTGAAATGTTTCAAGTGAATGTTAGGTTGTCTTGAAGCACTGTAAGGATTTCATTGCACATATAGACTTTTCTTTTCTGAACAAAAGTTTTTTGCAGTTTTTGTCTTTCTCTTTTATAAATTGTTTTGAGAAAATGAGCGGATTTATCTGTAAGGATGTATATCTTATAATTATCTGGTTATTCTTCCGCATATGTGTGTTATTAATATTTGTCTCTTTCTCACAACTATTTGAATGAAATTTAATGCAAGGATTACTAACATCTTTGTTCGTTAATTGTTCACCCTTAGTTTCTCCTAGCTAGGATAAGATGGAATAGGTTTCCTTTCCACGAGTATTTTAGTTTGCATTTGCATACCCTTACATTTAAACCATTCATTCACCACCAACGCAGTAATGGAAGTCGAGCCAAAATTTGGATGGGTCTCCTGATCCAAATGTTGCAAATTCTAATTGTGACCTTGTATCGAGGAGTACTCCTATCTATTGAAGGGTATTTTCCCCACACCAACACATTGCTAAAGCATAAAGAAAAAATAAGTTAGCAAAAATACATATGGGAATTGGAATATATATATTCACTTCAAGAAGAAAGAGTCTCAACTAGTGATATAATTTAACTAATCTTAATTAAACTAGGTAAAAGAATAAACAATTTTTTTTCAAAATTTGTTAATTATGCCCTTTTAACTACATTTGAACTATAAATTATAACTAAATTGGTAAGTAGTTCATTTATAAAAAAGTGGAAGAGATGAAAAACTCTAAATATTGTTATGAAGAAACAATTAACAAAAAATAAACATTAGTTTTTAGAACAATTTCAAAAAAACTCATCTTATGAACATGCCAGGTAAGATTAGTATTTGAAAACTCTTCATCCATAACTATGAATAGATACAATAAATTCCTTTTTTTAAGCTAAAATGAATTCATGATTTTTTTAAGCTAGAATGAATTCATGTTTTTTTTAGTTATGAGCGTAATGAATGGCATGGTTTTTTTTTAAATAAATGTAAAGACGATATCACAAATTCAAAATTTTACATACAAGAAAAATTAATGAGTATTTAGTTTACAAAATCAAGGAATCCTTGTATAGCTTTTAATTGGAGTCTATGTGCTATACTTACTTTCTATAAGAAATTAGATATGATAAATGTTTTTTAAATATGTATGAATAGTTTTAAGAAAGGTTTAAACTATGAATACATTGACATAAAATTAAAATTTTATATATTTTTTAAGAACAATTTCGAAAAAACACATCTTATGAACATGTCAAGTAAGATTAGTATTTGAAAACTCTTCATCCATAACTATGAATAGATATAATGACTTCATGATTTTTTTAAACTACAATGAATTCATTTTTTTTTTGCTATGAGCATAATAAATGGCATGAATTTTTTTAAATAAATGTAAAGACGATATCACAAATTCAAAATTTTACATACAAGAACAATTAATGAGTATTTAGTTTACAAAATCAAAGAATCCTTGTATAGCTTCTAATTGGAGTGGCATGAAATTTTTTAAATAAATGTAAAGACGATATCACAAATTCAAAATTTTACATACAAGAACAATTAATGAATATTTAGTTTACAAAATCAAAGAATCCTTGTATAGCTTCTAATTGGAGTCTATGTGCTATACTTACTTTCTATATAAAATTAGATATGATAGATGTTTTTTAAATGTATATGAATAGTTTTAAGAAAGGTTTAAACTATGGATACATTGATATAAAATTAAAATTGTACATTTTTTTAGAACAATTTAAAAAAACTCATCTTATAAACATGTCAGTATTTGAAAACTCTTCATCCATAACTATGAATAGATACAATGAATTCATGATTTTTTAAGCTAGAATGAATTCCTGATATTTTTAGCTATGCTCATAATGAATGGCATGGAAAATTTTAAATAAATGTAAGGACGATATCACAAATTCAAAATTTTACATACAAGAACAATTAATGAGTATTTAGTTTACAAAATCAAGGAATCCTTGTTTGTATAGCTTCTACTAATTGGAGTCTATGTGCTATACTTACTTTCTATACGAAATTAGATATGATAGATGTTTTTTAAATGTGTATGAATAATTTTAAGAAAGGTTTAAACTATGAATATATTGATATAAAATTAAAATTATTTACAATTTTATTCATTTAATTATAATAATTTATTCAAAATTATAAAAAAACAAAATTTAGATTGTAATAATTTATTAAAAGTTATAAAGAAACAAAATCTTAAATTGATAATAATATGTAAAAGAGAAAATAGAAGAAAACATCAATTTTACCCAATAATGCATGTCTTCTAAATCTAGAATACAAATTTAATGATACATATCTTCTAAATCTATAATTGACTCAGTATGCTTGTTTTGCTAATTACATTTGAATCAACAACATAATAAATCTACAAAATAATATAAATAATATATGTGTATGAAAGAGCTCTGTTAATTAGATTTGAACCAACCACATAATAAATCTACAAAATAGTATATGTGTATGAAAGTGGAAAGAAATAACAAGTTGAATGTAATTGACTATGGAATAATGAGACTCTAAATTAGCACCATTTTGACATGATAAAAAAAATGATGTAAGTGTTTTTTAAGAACAATTTTAAAGTCAATGGCTTCCTTGACAAGTAATGTAGGCAAACAAAATCTATTTATAGATAATTATAAATAAATAAAGTGGATTCAAGATTTCTTGTTGTGATTAATTATAAAAATATTTACCTAGAGTAAATGTAAAAGAAATATGAAAATATAATAGATATAAGAAATTACCTAATTACATATAATTAAGTTAGAGGTATTTAGTTTATAGATTCAAGTGATCGTTGTGTATCCTTAAAGAGACTTCATGAGGTTGTATATGTATGATTTTAAGAGGGGCCTATTACAATGATAGGAATATTCTACATACACAATTACAATGAAATAAAACATTGTTGATGTAGGCAAAATGCCCTCTATCAATAGCATGGATTACCCTTGATGAGAAGTTTCAATTATATCTTTCAGTGTTTAGATTAGGGAACCCATATGGATTCTGGCTTAGCAACCATTTCTAGTTTGGGGTTTACCAGTTGTAGCCGAGTCCAAGGTTGATGGTTTCTAATCTAAAGAATGAAATCCAACCAATCTAAGATGCATGCATCCAGACGAAACTAAGATAACCAAAAAGTAAAAATAGAACCATACATACTTATGTCAATGACTTGAGAAATAGTTCACATAGATCAGAGAAAAAAATACGAATAGACAACTGCAAATCTAGAATAGTGTAGAATTTAAACAATCATTTATATTCCTATGTCCATGAGTTCAAACAAATATTCCCTGAAAAACAAAAATAAGAATGCAATGAATCATACATAAGAATAGTCTACAACACAAAGTACATTCTTACACAACCCAAGTGTTGAGAAAAATGCAGTAGAATATCCACACACGTGCAACACAAGCATCAAAGTTCTCCAAAAATAGCTTGGCCAAACAGGCATCTCCTCATTAAAAGTTTCATAGATAATAAATGAAATCTCAAAGAGCCAAAAATCCCTTTATTCATATATAATCCCCCTATTTATTGAAATTCACCTTGACTATTGGCCTTCCACCTTTCACCATGACCTTTCATTTACAATTTTTTTTCCTTATCCTTTTTGGAATGATGAGGGAATAAGGACAACATAAATTTTTAGAATTTAATGTATTTCATACATCACATGCAATTACATTTTGAATTTTTCTTTTAGTGTTGGTGGGACATCATAGATTTTGGCTATAGTGCACCTCACACATTGTGATGACTGATCTCGACATTGGGACTCTCTCTTTCCTCTAAGTTTGATATCCAGCCATAAGGGGATTTAGAATTATTCTTCGGCCAATTAAGATTGATTCCCTTTCATTTCTCCTTTGTTGTTGTTGTTGTTGTTTCTCTATCATCCTCATTTGTAGATCATATTTGCGAGAGAATTGCTATGTACTAGTAGATTTTTCCTTTCCTTGATGTTTGTTAGGGACCCAACCCCTCACGTAGGTAGAATAATATATTTCCATGTAATAAAGGTCAATATTAATAAGTCTTAGCAATAAGGAAGAATAAGTCAAATGTAATAAGACCTAGTAGAAGCTTCCGGTTCTAGAAGGATCTTCCTCTAGATTGTTCTTTTGAATAGACATATTTAGTATAAATAAGAGTAGATGGTATGAGAAGTTTTGTCTTGGATATTATTGTAATAGATCTCTTCTCTGTTGGAGGTTTCCCCCTCGAAGAGGCAAGTGAACATTGTTCTTAGTAATCAAAGTTCTCTTTCTGGTGTTATTCCTGTATTATTATGGTATTATTGTGGTATTGTTCTGGTTATATCATTGTTTATCTACATTATTTATGTTCTGCATACTATTTTATATTTGGAATATTACAAGTGGTATCAGA
>JZKD02S2132357.1:12252-25672 GCA_000966675.3 Picea glauca | reverse complement strand
AATTTTATCCACCTTCTGGTTTTAGATGGAGAACATAGGGGGTTGTAGCCTCCTTCTGGTTGTAGCCAGAGAATTGGGGAGTTGGAGTTTCCTTCAGGTTGTAGCTTGAGAAACTAGGGCGTTGGAGACTCCTTCCAGTTGCAGTTGGAAAACAAAGGAACTTGGTGCTTCCAATGAATGTAATTCTTCAAGACATATAAGAAAAAGCATTTTGTGGTTTTCACCCGATTTGGGTTTCCATGTAAAACACTGGTGTACTATGTATGTGTATGATTGTTCATTTGTTCATTACTTATTTACTCTTCAGTTATTGGATGATAATGCTTCATTGATATAACAGTTGAATTATATGGTTAAAAAGAATTAAATTTCTCTATTATTGATTCACGCCCCCTCTTAATAATCCAACAAAGAAGACCTAAAGATCTAGTTAACAAGGAAAGGAAATTCTTACCACATGTTAGAATTGGAAATCATCAATTTAAAAAAGATAAATGAAAGAACTTATGTATATATAATGACTCAAATTGAAGAAGATAATAAAAAGGAAGAATCCCAGAAGATCCAAATAACTAAAAAGGAAGAATCATGCCAAATGTTTAAATTAGAAGCCATCAACCTCAAAAGGATTCAACTAGAATATGATGAAAAAATCAAAATATTGAAAACCAAAGTTTTTGATCTAACAAAATATATGGAAGAATTGAAGACATATGACAAAGATATTAAATGAAAATAAGTCTTGGATGAGACAGAAGAAATAGTCATCAATCTAAAGACTCATCTTAAACATGCTAAAGAAGTGGAAGAAGCCCTGAAGATTCAGTTGACTAAAAAGGAAGAATTATGTCAAATATTAAAGTTAGAAATAGTCAATATCAAACAGATGAATGAAAAGATAAATAAGATTGTCAATTTATAGAATATCTCAGCTATCCTAGATAATATTTGGAAGAGCCAAAGATCAGTTGATGACAAAATTGGTCTTGGATACAATAAGAAAGAAGACAATGACAAATGGAGCACCATTCACAAACATGAGAAAGGATCATTCTTCGCAAAAGGAAAAGGTGCAATTACAAAGAAATTACAAGTCATGAACTTTGTTAAGGAAGGAAGCTATAGAAGTAAAAAGGAAGAAGAAAATCAAATGAAAAATTTCTCCAGCCAAAATAAAATCAAGAATGGAAACACCTTCAATGGCTATTGATTTGCTTTTCATAGCTTTGGCCATAAAACAATGGAATGAAAGAAACTAGAGGAATGATATACAAGAAAATCCAAAAAATCAATTAGATATTGGAGATGTAATTTTCTTGGGCACATAGAAAAACTTTGTCATACAATGAGATGTTACAAATGTGATATGTTTGGGCACAAATCCCAAAAATGTAAGAATACAAAAAATCAATATTTGAATAAGTCATTCAAGTCAATGACAGAACCTAATAAAAGTTGGAAGAAGAAAGGAGATGACAAATATCCAAAAACACAATTAGAAAGAGAAGATCCAAAAAGAAGAATATCTCATAGAAAGATATGGAGAAGAAAAATTGAAGGAGAAAACAAGAAAGATGATATTACACATGAAAATGAAGAAATTGATAATAAGAAAATGATGGGTGAAGGTCTTAATAAAGAATGTGAAATTCAATATGAAATAAATCAAGCCCAAGAAAAGGAAGTGCCTATAGAAGAATATGGGACAATATCAAATTTTGATGAAGTCATAATTTGTTAGCCAAAGAAAGAAAATACAAAAATAAGTTTAAATTGGGTTCTACAAAATCAAAGGATTATGACAAGAGTTTTTAAAATTAACAGGAGAGGAGACCTTGTCAGGAAGAGCTACCCTTTCAGAAACAAATGGGGACAGTAGTCAAAGGCATAGAGATCATATTGACAGGGGGAGTCATTCAATTATGGGAGGAAGAGCATGAATGTAGGGGAAGTTACCGAAGTTCATATTTTGGTCAACAAAATGTAGACAGACAGAGGTTGATCATAAGGGGAGAAACCCTTTGTCATTCATGTCAAAGGGGGAGAGTAACTTCATAGAGAAAAGAATCATCACAGGGGGAGCTTGCGTATGAAGTTAGTGTGTTTCCCTCAATAACAAAGGGGGATATTGTTAGACATATTGTCATTGATATGTTCTCATTGATGTCAACAATCGATTTCATTGTGATGTGATGATAAGTTGTTATGATGAATTGTCATTGTTGAGTTATCATTGATGAAATTTCTATTGATGTCAATAGTATAACAATTAGCAGAGAATGAAAATGTCAAACAATATGTAGATATCAAACCTCATAAGGAAAAGTGCATTGTTGAAACACGATTAGATCAAGTCGTGACCGTTGGATACGCAAAGCACCAGATCAAGGGCAGAGATTGATTATGGAGCACAAAGGGAGAATTAAACAACACGTTAATTCCAATCTCACAATTATTCTAGACTGTCAAATTACAATAGAAGGATCGTTGGAGGACTAGTCAATGAGCAGATCAAGTCATGACCGTTGGATATGACGTCGCCAGATCAAGGGCATGGATTGATTGCAGAGTGCGAAGAGTGAATTAAACAATGTGTTAATTCCAATCCTGCAATTATTCTAGACTATAGATCGTCACCCGCCAATATATCTACGGTTGGCATCAGTTGCACTACCAAATGAGTAGTTTCCATTGTGGAAATTGACAATATTTTTCAATGTCGTGCTAGTGAGCACCCCACAATCATCCCTAATCGTTGATCTACTCCGAGAGAATCCTCGACCGTTGGATCAATTTGAGTGGAAGGACAGAGTAAGTCATGGACCATAGATCATGTAAGTGGCATATGCATGGTCATCTCGACATTGACTACTTCAGGTAAAATCGACCGAATGAAATGTGCATCAAGGAATTTTAGCCGAAGCCGATGTTCCGAAGTAAATGTGATCCATCCGATCATAGATAATTTTTTGGGAAAAAGAAGAGTCGTTGGATTTGAACCAAGGAAAAGAAGCATCACAAATAGTTCGAGTCATAGATATAAGATCAAGATCAATGAACAACATTCATTTCGGGTTAAAATTTGTGAGGAGGTTACACTTCGGGTAAAACGAGAAGTGAGAAAGGTCAAAGTACCTAAGTGGACATGAGTCATCTAATCTGAGGAACACTTAGGGAAGTATCCCAACCATTGGATCAAGTTTAGTGGAAGGACGAGGTAAGACACAAAGTGTCCTAAAGTAGATGCAAGTCATCTGATCTAAGGAACACTTTAGGAAATATCCCGATTGTTGGATGAAGGAAAGTAGAAAGATAGGATAAGCAAGGCAAAAGGCTTGAGATCCCAAATACCTGAATTCCCGATAGTCGTTGGATTCATTTAATATTTTTGGGGTTAAATGAGGACCATCAGATATGGACAATACATGATGTTCATTGGATCAAAATAATGGTCAACATCGATGCTGACCACTTCAATGAAAAAGGATTAAGAACATATGCATTCACTTGAAGGTCAAAGTTCTAAAGTCTCTCTTAGTCGTCGATCTGAGATACATTTCAAGAGTTAGGAAAATTGTTAGATCTAGGAGAAGAACATGTGCCACATGAGGAGATATACGTCAGCAAGGACACATGGCGTAATCATATGAATAAAAGTGTCAAAGTGCAATTGGCATTTCAGGTATGTGTGAGTCATGAATCTAAGTGACATGTGGCATCCACTCAGTCAATGCCACATCAACAAGTGACGTCAGAAAGTTACATCACTCTGGAAGTTTGCAATTCTATATTTTTACCACCAACAAATACCCGAAGTCCCAAAGTTTTGAAATGAACGAGAATGGTTCATCGTGCAAATAACATCCTACCGCTTGATCTACTTTGGTGAAATGAACTCTGGAATATTGAAGGACTGTGAAGGAGAAATCACCCGAAGTGTCAAAGGCTGGAGTTAACCCTAAATATTGATCTAATTCAAGAGAATTATCGACCATTGATCAAGTACAATTGAAGGATAAAATAAGCATAAACCATGAAGTGACGCTAACCATTGATCTACTTCAGAGAGCATTCTCAACCATTGAATATTATGGACTTGTATCTTTTATTCATGAGATTTGTAAAGAGGTTGGAAGTCATGAAGGAAGAAGTCCAAAAGTAACGATAGTTGTCCATCTCATCGTGTGATTAAAATGTGACCGTAGATCTTAACAAGTGATCAGACACTTATTTATCCTAGTGCCTGGTCACCACCTACGGTCGTATGGCATAGAGAAATAAGGGTAAAATAAGAGGTGATGCTTAAATCAATGAGCTTGCAAATTTATGCATATGGTCATATGTAAATCATTTGAACGAAGCGCCTCATACATATTTAATTCAAGAGAAAGTTAGCACTAGAAAAATACAGAGAATCGATAAATGATCAAATATGATCTGTTGGTGAACTAAGAAGGTAGAAAAATAATGAGAATGATATGATGAGTCGATCCATGTATGTGATCAACTCATGAAGACAAAAGAACCAACACACAATCATGATTAAAAGAGATTTAATTGATGAGCACTATGGATAAAGAATAAAAAGGAAAATGATATTATTTAAAGATTAATATTATCATTTAAATGAAAAGGTACAATGGTTCAAAATCAAAAGATGAAATGATTCAAATTCACACGAGTTGGAAGACTATATAAAAAAGAAAGATTGGTGAGAAGCAGTGTAGTTGAATTTGTTGAAGTATATTTATTTATATATAATGAATTGAATGAAGGTTCATTCTATTAGGTTGGTGCATGTTTACAAGTTGGGTCTTGTATGAGGATTGGATTCCTCACATATCAGTTGGATATGAAATCAACAAGATGAGACTTGTTATGAGAATTGGATTCTTCATTTCTTAGTTGGATCTAAGAACTAAAAGTTGGGTCTTGTAACAGAGAATTGGGTCTCTCATAGTTGTTTGAAGATGAAATTAAAAGATTGATCTTATGTATTCATTCAAGTTAAATAAATAAATAAAATATTTATTGTTTTATATATTGGTTGAGAAAATGAAATAAATATATGTTGTTCAGTTAATTTATGAAAAGTGAACCCCGGATGGGGTGCCACGTTGTAGAGAGGAGCCACACATGACAATGTCGGGATGCACCATTAATACATCCACTGGCGACCATCCCCTCAGCCATTAACCAAGCATGAATCCATGCAGCCAAATCCAGGCTATGATCCCCTTTGCACAAGTGATAGGTACAGTGCACCAGCGCACTCGGAAGAAAGTCTTAATAGCCATGGCAGTTGTTTTTTTCATCCTCCTTATCACCCTCCTTGACAGAATTGAGTGACATTCGCCCACCGCAGTGTCGAGTGCAGAGTTAATTTTAGCAGAGCAGCAGTTTGCAGACCCACTGGAGCTCTGGAGCAGAGCCTACCACCCACAATGAACCTTGGTCATCTCTAGGGTCTCCACTATGCCCAGAGCAAGAGGTAATCCATATAGGGGTGTCGCTTGGTACACAGTCGAATCTCGCCACCTGAGATAGAAGAAATTTGAGCAGGCATTAGCCATGGTGTCCTTGCAAAGGCGTAGGAAACCACAAAAGCCACCAATAGTGTACGTGGAAGAGATCACCTTGGAAGATGCCATGCAAAGATATCCCAAGCTCCCTCTGTTCACAGTCCTAGACAATTGGAATCCACCCACTAATTTTGGCACTGATAACAAGATTCCGCCTTCAGGCAAATTGCTTGGTTCCAGTGCAAATCGCCCAGTAGAGAATTTTACCACCTTATATGTTGAATAAGAGACCCCATCCTACACAAAGGGAAGTAGAGACTCACCCCATGATGCACCTATGGAGGCGACAACCCAAATTTCCAACTGACTGGCACATCGAGACTGCACAACACATGCAAGTGAGGGAGCAACAGGGCCCATTCCCTCAGCCTCCATTGACGGCCACTAGCAAGACCAACAACCCTTCACCAATTCAGGGTACCTCGCTCTAATATTCGATATACGGAGCCTGTTGGATGACCAAATCTTTCGCATCACCCAAATCGACCATCGACTCGACATGGTGTCCGCTTCTCATTCCAGGACTCTCCCTAAATGACAATGCCCTACGTGTGTGCAAGATTACGTGTTTCCAACAGGATGGCGAAAGAACGAGGATGAGGACGAGCTAACTGGATAAGAGGTTCAATGATGTTCTTGGTTAGAAATTTTTTTCGGTTTCCGAACCAGGCTTTCGCCCAGTTATATCTTAGCTATTTTGCAACTAGTTTTTTAGCATACAATTTAAACATAATGGTTGGAAGTCCTGGTTTCCTTCAGGCAGGATGGTACTCTGATAGTTTTGTTTGCTGGGAAACAAATGGCATAGGATGCCCAACTGTCTTGGTTTCCTGTTTAGGTGGGACAACTGGCATCATAAATAGTCACTGTAACTTGATAATGAAAATATAACATGTTCCATCCTTTTTTACTTAAATTTTTTTTTTTTATGAAAAGTGAAAAATTGTCCAAATTTTTGTGACATTGATTCACACCCCCCCCCCCCTTTAAGTGTCAAGTATCCATTTCAATAATATTGCAATAACTTCTTTTATTTTAACTGATAAAATTCAAGAAGGTTTTCTTGTAGTTACCGAATCATTCTTTGAGCCTTCTTATTGTGGAAATTTTTGTGATCTTATCCTATCTCCTAACCATGAGTATTTTTTAGAAGACATTTCATGTTTAAATGTTTTATAGGAGAAAAATAACAACATGTTGATCAATTAAATCAAGAAGAAGAAATAAATACACAATGCCTAACATTTTTAGTACACCAACTTGCTTCTTGATCAAAAGAAAAAATAATGGGAATGAAGAGGGTTTTGATTGTGAAACAACGCCTTGTGTGGTATTTGCAAATTCACAATTGAAATCGAACATGGGTGTGCCAATGGAAGAAAATATGTCATTCAAAGAAAATGCTTTTGGAAATAATTATTTTACTGTAGAGGCTTTTCATTCTCTTAACTCTAGTACTTTTTATTATTTGTACCCTAATCTTTTTTATGGTTGTGTTGTCTAGGTAACTATTCAAGATCCTTTTCAAACTCATTATACATGGCCAAAAATCAATAAGGTACAATATGTTCATAATGTACATATAGATGAAGGAGATGTTGCAACCCCTTCTCAATAATCTTATAGTTTCCTTCCTTATCAACCTTTTGCTAGTGAAGAAGAGGTTGTTGTGACAAACATGTACCTAAATGTGTCTTCTGTTGATTTATCTACATACAAATGACATTAGTGGTTTCCACTCATGTATTAATGACATATCTTCTATAGTGGTAGAAAATTACAAAGTATCATTATTTATCCATGACTTATATCAACCTGTGGGTTATGTGAAATATGATCCTAGGGAGGCTTGCCAAACGAATGAGGCACTTCGGTTTCGATCAATGGTTATGTCAAACCCTCATTATTTTTCCTTGTCTTCTAGAATAATGATACCATCAACACTAAGATTCTCCCACAAGGTACATTTCATGCACATTTCGTACATGATTCTCTGAAGGTATACTACTCTCTATTGAACTCACTCCATTCATTCTATGATATAGTAATTGTATATTTTATGATAGGATTGATGCATGGTTGGAGGAATCATTTTTGGAAAATTTTCTCACCAATAATAATGCTAGCATCTTTCACACGATGGATATAAGTTTTAATGATTTATTTCTTCCTATTTTATATCTATTACTATTCCAATTTTTGCTATTGATTTTTGGTGTGCATATGACCGAAGGTTTGGAGTTACTTCACTCGATACACTGGCATTATATTTTCGCATAAATTATTTTTAGTCAGTTTAGTGTAGGATAGGAATAGAGTAGTTGTTTTCTTTGCATAGTTATTTGTTGTAGGCTTGATTTTTTATTTTCAATAAATTCAACCGAGTAGAAAATAGTAGAATTATTTATTTTATGAGTGAGGCTATCTATTTCTATTTTCTGATATGTTACCCAATGGATAAAGCCCCCATAGATGATTTTTATTTTGATGAACTTCAACTATTAGATTATTTTGTTTCTAATAGATTACTTAATATAGTTTGATCTTTATTTTCTAATTTCTAGTTAGTTTTATTTTTCCTTTATCGTCACTTTTAATAAAGATCTATGTTGGATGAACAAAAAAAAATATTACATAAACGAGATAGACAAAAAAAATAAAGGTTGGCATGTTGATGTGTTCCCAGAAAGAATTTTGTGCAAAATCATTTTTGGATCTTTTTGAAAAAATGTTTATGTTATCAATATTTGGGAACCAAACATATTATTTACCAACTCATTAGTTAATTACAAATCTAGTCCTAGTCCTATTGATCAAAGATTATTTCAAACCTAGTTTTTAATACAAACTTGTTAGAAAGTATCTTTCCATCCTTTGAAATCATTGATTTGGGGTCACTTTGGTCACATTTTTTATTATCTCCATGGCATAGTATTGTCCTCTTGCCTCATCACATAGGAATGTTGAAATCATTTCAATGCTTGTAATTAATTACTATCTTCAATGAAAAAGAGGCAATGAATACATTGGTGATAGATATCAATGCAATTTTTGAGATGGAAGGTCTCGTGCTTTCAAAATCTTATTACCAAAACCTTATCCCTAGAAATAAGTTAAAAGGGTGAGAATTCTTGTGAAATGTAACCCATGTATTTATTGAAATATTATTTTGAGCATTTCAAGAATTTGAACGGTTGGCACCAAAAAACGGTAATTTTATTCATAGCTTGGAAGGAAAGGCATGTATGGGTCATTTGGAATAAGGAGTTTTATTTGATATCAGTTTACTTGATCTCTCTTACTCATGATATTGTTGGTTTTGATTTCTGGATTATATATTTTTTTCCTGGGAGTCCTTGTTGGGATTTGGTTTGTATGGAAATCCTATTTGGTGAAGCTCTTTCCCTTGGTTTAGTTCTTGGTGTTGTATTTAAATTATTTTGTACATATAATTCATACTTTTCTCCTTTCCATGATTTTCCCATGCTGATGCATTCCCTTTTTTATTTTTCACTTTGATTTTATTTTATTTGGATGAATGACATTTGTTTTTTTAGGATTCCTTTTGTTTAGTTTTATTTTCTTTTCTTTTTCATGCTTCATATTATTTTCGTTATTTTACCTTAGCACTTTCCTTTGTGTAGATATTACTTCCATATTTTATTTTGATTCTTGGTGTTCTGTGAGCCAATTTGGTACATTCTTTTGGAATGAGGTTTAATCCTTGAGTTTGAGTGTGGGGGACAAGTCCATATCTGGCCACACACTCAATAAATTCTTACAAGTCATGGAAAACATAGGTTTCTCTATTTGAAATACCTTTATGAAGTTCTATGCTATTGGACATTAACTGATAGTTGTAGTGGAACACATGTGCCTACTAACAAATGCACTAGTAATTCGAGAGTAAAGGAAAATTTATATCTACTATTTTCTTTGAACTCCATCCATCTCACATTAATAATATTACTACTACTATGATGGTTATTGGGGAGACCTCTGGGTTAAAACTATAAATGCATAGCATCTACTTAGCAACTCAAAGTAACTCTTGTATCACCTCGCTTCATGTTGATACTGAGAGGGGGTGAATTAGTATCAAGTACAATTTAAACAAAAATTCACATTATACTTCAACCAGATTATATATTCA
Source organism: Picea glauca (assembly GCA_000966675.3). NCBI lineage: Eukaryota > Viridiplantae > Streptophyta > Pinopsida > Pinales > Pinaceae > Picea > Picea glauca. Next base: position 15,937 of record JZKD02S2132357.1, on the reverse strand, counting down.
ATTATATCCAATGAGAAATGAACAATATTAGAAGAGTTAAACCAGTACACCATGCACAATATATGAGAAATAATCAATAGTTATTGGTCAAGGGAAGTAATGACTTCCAAAGGTAGCTACAACTTCCAAATATAAAGGGAGGGATAAACCTCCAAAATGAAGATACAATCCTCCAATATAAAGAGAGGGTTGACCTCTCCATCCTTGCCCCTTCCTTCCACCCAAGAATATATAAGATACAATAAAACTTTACATTAAAGTATCACCATCAACCAACCATCACATAGAACATGATAATTCTTCCTGAGACTTCTTCAACTTCTACAATTATTCACTTCTTGGAATAATTTGATAATGTAGATAATATTACTCAATTTATTCTATGAAACTCCTCCAAGTTTCACTCCTTGAATCCTCCTAGAAAAGGAGTTATAGAGAAATTGGTATACCTTATTCAATTCTAGTTTATTTAGGAGAGAAAAATTGTACAAAATGCCCCGCACTCAATATTTAACATCAAATTTTGAAATTCGTACATCGAAAACTAAAACCTGTACTATTTCCATTGCAATTGGTCTCACTTCATTTGGATTCTCTATGAAGATGTTATGATTGTTTTACCTGGAACACCTGTTTATGACTAGCTTCAGGACTAGTCAAAAACCTTATCTTCCACAGAGTGTATCTCCAAAATTATAGTGAATGAAGAGATAAAAAATTTACCACAGATACCTAGATATGTATTCTCAATAGCATACAAATTTCACCATTTGAATCATTCTAGAAACAAAGTTATAGAAAAAATGATAAGATGACCTGTAAATAACATACCTTAGAATGCATCACCAAAAGACTTCATCCTCCCTTGAAATTTGTCCTTCTTTACTTCAGATTTCCTCTTAAATTTGACTTATATCTCCTTGTTCATTAATAAACTTGTGTGTTTTGAAAAATTAATGTATAATGAGATGTATTTATACCCTTTATGTCACTTCCTTTTAACATTAGGGCTGACATGTAGGTTCTTCTTCAATTCACATTGCCATCTTCAAAAAATCATTTCTCTTCAATCGTGAGGATCCACATGACGTGCCACATACCACCGAAAGTGGAATGACTTATACTATCCATCCATGGGTGTTGTGTCTGCATGTGTAATTTCCTTCATGTATATCTACTTCGATCAATTGTTGGGTCCAAAATCCAATGTCTAGGGTTGACATCAATGACTACAACCAATGACTAGGGTTGACATCAATGACAATAAGAAATCTTCCAAAAATCTCCCCTTTTTTCATTGATGGCAACACTCATGCTCCCCCTATCATCATGATACCAATTTATCTCCCCCTTTGACATCAATGGAAAAGGGTGGGGCTGGTTCCCCCAAGTTCAATGGCATAATTTGACCTTCTTCTTTGGGGTTTCTCCCCCTGAACATGTGGCACTCAATAATACTTCATCCTTATTTTTGGTCTGTGGGACTTTTTCTTCTTTGGAATATTTTTGTGTGGCTTATATATTCTCTCTCTTATTCATGTCTAGGATGTATATGTTGTTCGGTCTTCTTGTTGCAGCTATAACCAATCTTCCTGAGTTATTTTCTTTAATTTTACATTTCCGGGAGTCAAACATAAGAGTGTATCATTGATCACATATTTTTCTGACACTGAGGAGATTATGCTTCAGATATTCAACCAATAGGACTTTTCCTTCTTTTACATTTTCACTCCCAAGCTTTATAGTTCCTTTTCCAAGTACTTTGGTAGATGATTCATCTCCAAATGCAACATTTCCACCCTTTTTCTTCAAGCTGACAAAGTTTCTTTGATCTCTATTCATATGAGATGAGCACCCACTGTCTATGAACCATTCATCTTCTTCTTTGCATTCTTTAGTGACCAATGTTATTCGACAATTTTCATTGTGTGTAATTTATTTCCTTTTCCATGATGTAGTTGGTATAAGGACATTTTGCATAGGATTATCTTTCTTCATCTCTTTGCAATCTCATGCTTTGTGACCAATATTATTGCACTTGTAGCATACAATATTTTTATCCATTAATGGGTCAAATGTATTATAGTTTTTGTTGGCAGGTCTACGAACATTTCCATATCTACTATTTGCACCATTCATGTATGTTGCATAGTTATTCCTTTCATTGATTCTACAATTGATTGCCTTGTGTCCAAAATTTCCATAAGTATAACAATGTCCAAGAAAGAAATTTTGATACCTGGGAGTACGTGATATTATTTGTGGTGCAGTCCATCTGGGTTCATAATCTATTCTTTTGTAGTTTCCTTCATAATGATTTCTTGCATACCTGATGGGAGAGGATATTATTGATGTCTCATTCCTTCTTAATTCTAGTCTTCTATCTTGTTTTTCAACTTTCTCTGCAGTGTTGGTTTCATCCTTTTCATCCTCCTTCTCTTGTTTTGTTGTCTTCAAACTGTCATTGTATCCTAGTCCTGTATTTTCATTTGGAGATATTTGAATGCTAAGGATCTCATCTAATTTTTCAATGCTTTTTCAAACTTATTCAACTTTTATATTGTCAAGAGTAGCTCCCCTTTTATGTGATCCAATTCTTCTTTCAATTTCTCATAATCTTCTAATTGTTCCTTCAAGATACCAATTGTCTTTTCAAGCCTATAATTCTCTTATTCACAACTACTCAATTCACCTTTTAGTATTATGTTTTTGTTTCTAAGCTTGTTATTTTCAGTTTCAACATGCTTCAATTTTTCAAGATTCTCATCTTCTTGTTTACCCTCTACGTTGTCTTTGTATCCCCAAAAGGAATCAAGGTTGGTTTATTCATCTGAATCTTCTTCAAAAATGATTTCTTCTTCTTTAGAACTCTTGTGATCATCATCCTGGGTTTCTTGGGTTATGAAGAGGACTTCTCCTCCATCATTATATTTTTCATCACTCTCATCTGAGGATATGTCATCATCCTTCGAGTAGAAGATATTTTTATTGTTGAGACTTCTCTTTTTATAGTAGCAGTTTTCAACAATATGTCATATTCTACCACAGTTAAAACATTTGAGAGGAGACTTACCTTTGCATCTTATAGTTCCCTTATGGAACCTTCTTAAGAAATTTTCTATTTCTTCATCAAGGTAGTTACCCTTGTCTTTTGTCTTCTTTATGGATTTAAAGGATGCTTCATTGTTTGGCTTGTCACTTTATGTACATGTTCTCATTTCATATGCTATACAAGACCCATGTAATTCATCCATTTTCATTTTGGTCAAGTCCCTAGTTTCTTCAATGGAGGATACCTTAGCATCATACTTCAAGAGAAGTGATCTCAACACTTTTTATACAACCAAGGGTTCATTGATATCTTCACATAATCCTCTGATAGAATTAACAACTTCATCAACTCTAAGAAAATAGGTTGCAATATCTTCCTTTTCATCCATCTTCAAATTTTTAAATTCTTCTCTATGTCATTGAAGCTTGACCTAATTAACTTTTGGATCACCTTCATAGATACTCTTGAGTTTGTCCCATACCTCTTTAGTAGTGTTGCAACCCATCACTTTGTTGGAAATGGTTGGTGCCAATGCTCCTAGAATAAAATATATGGATTCTAAATTACAAATCATAAGCTTCTTCTCATTTGGATTGGTTGGAGAATTCTTTGGGACTACATAGCCATTTACAA
>JZKD02S2132357.1:0-12202 GCA_000966675.3 Picea glauca | reverse complement strand
CACAATACACCATGCACAATATATGAGAAATAATCAATAGTTATTGTTCAAGGGAAGTAATGACTTCTAAAGGTAGCTACATCTTCCAAATATAAAGGGAGGGATAAACCTCCAAAAGGAAGCTACAATCCTCCAATATCAAGAGAGGGTTGACCTCTCCATCCTTTCCCTTTCCTTCAACCCAAGAATATATGAGAGATAATAAAACTTTACATTAAATTATCACCATCAACCAACCATCACATAGAACTTGATAATGCTTCCTAAGACTTCTTCAACTTCTCAAATTCTTCACTTATTGGAATACTCTGATCCTGTAGATAATATTATTCAATTTATTCTCTGAAATGCCTCCAAGTTTCACTCTTTGAATCCTCCCAGAAAATGAGTTATAGAGAAAATGGTAGACCTTTTTCAATTATGGTTTATTCAAGAGAGCGAACTTGTACAGAATTCCCCATGCTCAATATTTAACATCAGATTATGAAATTTGTACACAGGAAACTATAGATCGTACTCTTTCCAATGAAATTTGTCTCACTTCATTTGGATTATCTATGAAGACGTTATGATTTTTTTACCCAAAATACCTGTTTATGACTAGCTTTAGGACTAGTCAAAAACCCTATCTTCCACAGAGTGTATCTCCAAAATTATAGCGAATAAAGAGATAAAAATTTTAACATGGGTACCTAGATATGTATTATCAAAAGAATACAAATTTCACCATCTGAATCATTCTAGAAACAAATTTATAGCGAAAATGGTAAGATTAACTATCAACAACATACCTTAGAACACATCACCAAAAGACTTCATCCTCCCTTGAAGTTTGGCCTTCTTTACTTCAGATATCCTCTGAAATTTGACTTATATCTCCTTGTTCATTAAAAAAATTGTTTTTGTTGAAAAATGAATGTATAATGAGATGTATTTTTACCCTTTATGTCACTTCCTTTTAACATTAGGGACGACATGTAGTTTCTACTTCAATTCACATTGTCATCTTCAAAAATTCATTTATCCTCAATTGTAAGGATCCACATGACGTTCCACATACCACCAGAAGTGGAATGAATTATACTATCCATCCATGGGTGTTGTATCTGCATGTGTAATTTCCTTCCTGTCTATCTACTTTGATCAATTGTTGGGTCCAAAAGCCAATGGCTAGGGTTGACATCAATGAAAACAAGCAATATTCCAACACTTCCTACACAACATAATTACATATGCAATACTTATATAAAAATCAATAGGGGTGATAAATAACATGAAATAAATTAAAATGAAGTTGAAAGCACCGTGAGTATTGTGGGAAGTACAAGTAAACTTGTTGAGGTTATGGATGCCCGCTAGTAGTGGGGCCATGCTTGTATGATAATAAGACAAGTTTGTTGGGGATATGGAAACTCACTAGCATCAAAACAATTCCAGGAGAAGAGAGATGGGGAACACACTTATGTGGATATCTACTTATTATAAAATTGAAAACCTCATGGTCAAACTAATACCAATCAGAAGTGCATGATCATTTAAAATAAATTAACCTGACTAGTTGGCTCTTTGAAAATGGTATGTTAGGTTTATGTTTAAAGTACTTGAAATATGGATTTATATATTTAAGAAAAAATAGCATCATTGTGGTACACATGGCTAGTGGAATTTTCCTTCAATTTATGAGCTTATCCTTAAAATTTATATTTGAAGCAAAGTCCCTGGATTGTATTGAAAAAGATAGTTGGTTATTCTAGTGTGTTGCCATTTTTTGTGGTTGCAACAACCACCCCTTTTATTTTGTTTGAATAAGAAAAAGAACCCCCCCCCCCCAATTAAACTTTTAAATTGATACCTATTTTATTGTTAAATCTTATTTTTCTTTCTAAGTCTTATTTTTGGTTTCCATGGTTGTGTTGGATATATTACACACTCGCCTAAGAAATTATTTTCCTAAGGTTGATAGTCCAATGTTGAGGGTGCTTCCATAGATGCAAATATTCTCTCTTAGGAATATTACCCTACAAATTAGGGTGCCTCCTAAAAAATAGGGCACCTCCCCTATTTAGTTCAAAGTAATTTACACCTTAGTTAGATTAGTGGAGGACATTTATGCATGGAAACCTCGGTTTTATCACCAGCAGTTGCATGGAAACCTTAGTTTTATCACCAAGAAGGTGCATATCTCATGCATGTCGCCAAGAGGGTGCATATATTGTGATTTAATGTGTTTCTCTCACCTCCACACATGTGACTCAATTAATTGATGATTACATGGACCAATTAACTAGGACTAGGTAGAAAATTACTTAATTTTCTATGAGTGAGTGTGTAGATCTCTCTAGATCACTACATGACACATTCACCTAGCTAAAATTTTGGCATCAGCTCATATGCAAAGGATTGTACTTGATTACGATGGATACAAAGGTGCAGACAACATATACTATCGAGAATAACATGTATCTCAACTTCATGGATGAGGCCTATGGCCTCATATGCATGTTTATGTCCTTTGATCTTTTGTTTCACATTGAATCTTGTACCACACTAGATGGGATTTGAGAAAAGTTGGAGGATATATTTGGAAAAAAGGATGAAATGAGAGGCCACATGATCAAGGTAGAGTTGAATTCCTTAGATCCAAGGAATTTTGATAACATCTAGGACTTATTTATGAAGTCCAAGTCCTTATGTCTTCATCTAAAGGGATGTGGTATAGACAAATCAACTCAAAAAAATCAATTGATCCTTTCTATCTTGGAAAAACTTGGTCTGCATTATGTTGTGTTTGTATCATCGTTCCATACAAACATATTCACTTCAGGAGAAACTTGGAAAATGTCGACATTGGATCAGATTATTGAATACCTAACACATGAGCAAGATAAGCTCATCAAAATGGGGATAATCAAGGGACCCAATGCACATGTGCTTGTTGTGCATGAAAGAAACATAAATTCAAATTCAAATTCCAAGAAGAAAATCAAGGGAAATATGCATGTAGAGAAAAATAAGTAAGGGTACTTGAGACCCTTCAATAATTCCTTGGGCTCCAAATGTGAAAAATGAAAGAGAAGGAAGACCAAATGCAGTTACTACAAGTGTGGCTATCATCCCAAATAAAAAACAATGAAGAAACATATTGATATGATGTCATAGATACTTCAAAAGAAAAACCTTGGGGATCACATTCTTGAAGATTCCAAGAAGAAGTTGGAAGATCAAGAACTAGAAAAACAAGGTAACTCTCATGCATTGATTTCCATTAAATCTTATCATGATGCATGAATATTAGATTTAGGCGCATCCCATCATATGGAAACAAATTTTATTGTTTTTTCTTCTATTTATGCATGCATGGGTCCTACAATATTCATGGGAGATGATACCCCAGTTGACTTTATTGAATAAGGGAGAGAAGAAATCCAACATGAAAGTTTTGAGAACATCTTGCATGTTCCAAAACTCTCTATGAATCTACTCTCTATTTATTAGATAACACATTTTGGTACATAAAAAAGACTAGAATTTGCACCTGATTCCATAACCATATATGATATGTATGATAACTCCATGATTGTTTTTGGTGAGGTAAACCACCAATATCATTTGTATACTTTTATAAGTTTATTGCTAAATATGATTCTGCTTTACTACTTACGTAAGTTGATAATGATAGTATATTATGGCATGAGATATTCGACTATCTAAACTTCAAATACATGAAACAACTATGAAAATAGAAAATGGTCATTAGATTACCCAACATGCACTTTTGTAAAGGAGTTTTCCAAGGATGTGTTCTTGACAAACATCCTCAAGAAACATTTGAAAAATGGAAGGCTTGAGGGCCTCCTCTCCTTTGGAACCCATCCACAATGATCTAATGGGACCCTTCTACATCCATCGATCATCAAATCAAGGTACATGCTTACATTTATTGATGATTTCTCACAATACACTTGGGTGTATTTTCTTAGGAAGAAGTCCAAATATTTTGAACATCTTAAAGACTTCAAAGCACATGCAGAAACTCAGTTTGGGAGAAAGATCAAAATCCTTCTCACAGACAATGGGGGGAGTATGTGAACTGAGATTTCCAACATATTTTTTTAGAGGAAGATACACAGATGCAACACATAGTACCTTACACTCTGCAGTAGAATGGAGTAACTAAGTGGAAGAAAAGATTCCTCAAGGAGATGGCCACTTGCATGTTGCATGCAAGATATCTACTACCCAAGATTTTAGATGAGGAACTTAACTATGATAGCCACATTTAAAATATATCTCCTCACAAATCTGTCAAGGAATGGATTCCATTTGAGGCATGGAGTGATAACAAACCAAAAGTCACCCACTTCTGAATATTTGGATCATGTGCATGGGCATGTGTACTCTATGAAAAGATGAAATAATTGTATTTGTAGAGCATCACATGCATGTTTGTGGGATATCAAGATGGTGTGAAGGGTCCCAGGTTACTTGATCCATCTATGGACATGCTCATCATTGAGAATAATGTTTAGTTTGATGAGATTCCCTTGCATGGACCATTGGAGACACATGCAGAAACCTTGATACTTCCTCCTACACTAGACATCAATGATGATGAGTCCACTCATTCAGATCATGGTTCAAATATGATTTTTTATTATGATTTGAAAGATGATTCACATGATGATTATGAGCCACAACATATTCCCAAGTGGGCACAAACCACCTGACAAGCAGCAGGTGACCTTATGGGGGATCCAACAAATCATAGAAGGATGAGGTCCTAGTTTGAGGATACTCCTTATGCACTCATAGCTACTGAACCAATGATTCTCATGCATTTCTATGTGGTTATATATTCATACTCATGGACCTATGTAGAGGGTATAGGAAATCCCTTCTTGGAAGATAATATGAAGGAGGAGTACAACTCTCTCCTCAAGAACCATACTTAGGATATGGTTCTGCTTCCTTTAGACAAGAATATTTTCAGATGTAGATAGGTCTACAAAATCAAGAAGGAAGTGGAAAAGTAGGTGAGAAGGTACAAGGAAATATTGGTTTCCAAATGTTTTAAATAGATCCATGGGATTGACTATGATGAGACCTTTTCTACCGTAGAAAATTTGGACTCCATCCGATTGGCCCTTTCCATTGCAACAACCAGGGGTTGGGAAGTTCACCAAATGGATGTGAATAATTCCTTTATTCATAGGGAAATGTTAGAGGATATTTACATGGAGCATCCCTAGGGGTTCATATAGAACTCATCCTTAGTATGTCGACTGAAAAAGTCACTCTATGGCCTCAAGTAGGAACCTAGATCATGGTATGTGAAGATGGATGCCTACTTTATTTCTAAAAAAAAAATTAGATGCAAATCATATCCAAATTTCTACATGCTAAGAACCTCATACTCTTTGCTGATATTAGTTCTCCTTGTTGATGACCTCTTGATCATAGGAAGTTCAGCCTCAACAATTCTTGCGATCAAAGACATTTTGCATGATAGGTTCTATATGATGAACATGGGTCCATTGCACTATTTCCTTGGTCTCAAGATAAGTCATGATGCTTCAGGCATCAAGTTATCTCAAACTAAGTATTCTATGGATCTCTTGGTTATATTCCACATGATCGACTGCAAGTCGAAATCCACAACCTTTCTGTGAGGGGTACATCTTGAGAATGGCGGGGATACACCAGTGGTGGACATCACCTTGTATCGACAACTTGTGGGGATCCTTCTATATCTCGCTCACACCTGACTAGATCTCTCATATGTAGTAGGGGAATTTTTCAAGTACATGAAGGAGCTACATGAGCTAAATTGAAAGGATTCCAAGTGAATCCTCATATATATTTAGGGAACCACTAGTTATGGGATCCATTATGCAGCAAGTTGTGCATTGGATCTCATGGGATTCATCAATTTTGATTTGGATGGCTATAACAGATATCATAAGTCCATGTTTGGGTAAGTTCTCCATTTGGGTTCCAATCCCATATGTTGTTCAAGAAAAAACAAGTCATCTATTTCTCTATAATCATTAGAGGTCGATTATAGAGGAGAAATTCATGAACTTTAGCTTCAGAACTTCCTCACTGAGCTTCACATCCAGTTCCACCACTTGACTGTCATTTTTTTTACAATCAGATTACTCTCAAGTTTTTCAGAGACCCAATGCAGTGACAATGGAACAAACACATTGAGAACCATATGCATTACATCAAAGAGCTGGTACATGATAGGATCATAAATTTGTAGTACTATCCATCCACTGAACATGCTGCAAACATCTTCACCAAGACATTTACCGAGCATAATTTCCACCTTTTGTGTGATCCTCTTGGAGTGAAGGACATCGTTTCTTAATAATTGCCTTTCTTCCTTCTTCATTTTTGATGCATTGTAACTTGAGGGAGGGTTTTCCCATGAGTTTTTCCCTCTTACCTCTATTTTTTTTAGTGTTTCATTATTAGATGCATTGTACAATGGGTTCCTAACATGTCTTTGGTTGTTGGGACCCATTCATCATGTACACCCTAGTAGTTTTCGGGGGGGTGTTGGAGATATTACACACTAACCTAGGTAATTATTTTCCTAATGTTGATAGTCCAATGTTGAGGGTGCTTACATATATGACAATATTCTCTCTTGGAAATATTCCCATACAAATTAGGGTGCCTCCTAAAAAATAGGGTTCCTTCCCTCTTCAGCTCATAGTTAGTTACACCTCAATTAGACTAGTGGATGACACTTATGCATGGAAACCTTGGTTTTATCAGTAGTAGTTGCATGGAAACCTTGGTTTTATCACCAACAATTACATGGAAACCAAGGTTTTATCACAAAAAAGGCACATATCTCATGCATGTGGCCAAGAGGGTGCATATCTTGTTATTTCATGTGTTTCTCTCTCCTCCAAATGTGTGAATTAGTTAACTGATGATTTCTTGGACCAATTAACAAGGACTAGGTGGGAAATTACTTTGGTTTCTATCAATGAATGTCTATATCTCTCTAGATCACTAATATAGCACATTCACTTAGCCCTGTAGAGTATATCATATGTATTTTTATCATTTTCTCATTTAATTAATCCAATTCATTATTTTCTCTCAAGCTTGTCTCTCTTCTCTTATATGTTTGGCCTCTTCAATCCTTTTGGATTTTATTACATTGATGATGACTTCTCATGGACTATTTTTTGAGGTTGAATATATTTATTTAATGGTTTTTTATTGACTGTAGATGGTTTGATTTATTATCCTCAATACTTGATTTCTATTTTTTGTTCCCACATATGTCCTCGAGTTACATTAATGAATTTTCACTTTCACCTACTTTCTTTTCTATTGAGTTGCATGCTTTGATGATTGATGATTTCCTTGATATTTATTGTTGATATTTTCATGATGATTCCCCTAATGTTTTTAAAGAGGATGATTTCAAGCTTGTGTTTTGTCTAATAGTTGTTTTAATGCTTTGATGTCATGCCCTTCATTTCTCCTTATTTTATCTTCGCATTGTTTGAAATACTTGAATGATTAATTTGTATTGAACTTATTATATGATTTAACTTGTGATTATAGGTGAATGGGAAAGGGAGTAAGTGATGAATAGATGAATAATGAGATATGACCAAGAGAATGTTGCATGAAAGTTTCTACTTTTGGAATACATGGAAGCATTTATGTTGAGGCTAATTTGGCTTGTTCTAAAATAATGAGGAAAAATATTGAAGGGGATTTTCATGGGATGATCATGTGATCACCTGGTGACAATGATATAATATCTTCACCTATGTTTCAAGCATTTTTATATTATTGTAATCAATTCATTGAAATGGATGAGATATATTCTTAATGTGATGGTTTCCCTCCTTGAATTTACTTATTTTCATATCATTTTAAGCCATTTGCAAACTCACCCAAGCTTACTAGAGTTATCTCACTCCTCTGGTTGACCTAAATATGAGTTTTGGCATTTTCGTTGGAGGCTAGTTCTTAGTACTTAACTATTTAATCAATTGAGCATTTTGGTGAATCAAGATAATTTAACCAAATCTTATTCTTTTGCAAATCAATTTACGCCTTMTAAGTATGTGTGTGTGTGTGTGTGTATATATATATATATATATATATATATATATATATWTGSAAAGGGTGAGCTGGTTGAATTCAATTTGGGAAAAGCATTGGATTTTAAAAATATTTTACTTTTCTTAAAAAAAATGTGTTTGTGTGTTTTCACTCTTTGGAGAATTGGATGTTTTAACCCTCCCAATTCATCATGATTGTTAGAAGTAGGATMTAATACATGCAAGTATGATAATTCTGATATGTATACATTTGAGGTTGTGAATTAATTTAGATTTGATGATTTAATGAAATGAATTAATGTATCAAATTTGAGAGAAAAATTAATTTGTTTTAATTAATTAATTTAATATTTAATTATTTTGGATACATTAATTTATTTGAATTTGTTTTTAGGAATATGGTGGTGGACTCTTTTGAATCAAAGATCAGAGCCTAGAAAAAGGAAGGAGCGATTGATTTAGATAGAAAATTGAATCGAGTTGCGTCGAGTTGTAGGCAGGGGAAGAAAGTATAGAAGGGGAACCCGAAATTTGATGTATGGAAACCCTCAAATTTAATATGCACATGCAGTGAAAACCTTCAAATTTCATTTGAAACCTCAAAATTTGATTAAAAACCCCAAATTCTTCCTATTTGGATCCCTTTGATCAATGATCATGATTGAACTAATCACATTTTGATTTGAAGATAGACATTAGCATCTAGATATTTGATATTCGGATATATGGGCTCTATGTATTTCTTAGTTTGTTTCTAATCCCAGATTCTAGATGTTTCGAGAACTAATTATAATAATAGGCCACATGTCCTCTTAAACTAGTAGCCTCTTCCTTTGTGAATCTGATGTGGAACTTGATGTGTCATTTCTAATGAGGCATTCGGACCCAAAATTTTAATTAATTATGTACATTCCATTTATTACGGATGTTGAATAATTGGATCAAATTTTATTTTAACCTATCTGGCATCCAATGTGTCGACTAAGGAGGTATCTGACGTGTCGGTTGACAAGGTTTTTGGAATCCAATGGGTCATATTACGAGGTACATGATGTGTAAATTGATGAGGTGTCTGATGTGTCTATCCAATGTGGCATCCAGATCTAGGTTTCCAATTTATATTTGTTTTATCAAACTTTTGGACATCCAGATTTTGGGTTCATGGTAGTTTTGACCAAAAAATAACTTTACTCGCCAACTACATAGATTTCCATACTTTTCCTAACCAAAAAAAAAATACAGTGGGAGGCCTCCACAATACAAACTTGTCACAAACAAACCTCACAATGCATGTGGGATAAAAAATAAAAAATCTACAGTTCAATGGTCAAAATTTACTTGGGAAGTGTTATCGCACAATTTGTACTTGTCCAAGCCCAAGACAAGTAAGTAAAATCTTGTGTAACTACATGATAACCCACCATTGTCACCTTAGTAGGAAATCCCCATGTTTTATGGATGTATGAGTTCAAACCCAAGGGAGGCATCCCCGATAACCTCAAGGGATTAGATAGAAAGGATATGGTCAAGCTTAGAGCACCCTCTCACTAGTTACCTAAGTCAAAGGGTGCATGTATATGAAATTGAGGCAAAATAATGGCTTTGTGTACTTGCAAAGACCTCCTTCTTCAATTTTCAAATGGTTATCACACGCCTACCCTAGACATGGGGTTTTTGCATCCAATCTTGGTCTCCAAATCCCTCATGAAGGTCCAAACAAAGTCATCTCCTCGTGGATACTTGTCCACTAGGCAAGCTCTTGCCGATACAAACAAATGCACCCTCCAAAGGTCCATAAGTCACAATAATCATGCCAATTAAGCCAGATCTAATAATGGAACCACCCAAACATGTGAATCAAACCCCGTTTTTAAAACTAAACAAATTCTCAAATACCTTATACAATTTGTCAAATTTAGGTGTGGGAGGGTTGTCAAGGGCTAGCCACATCCTTTTCCACTTTCTGTTTTTTTTAAAGAATATTTTTCCAAGCCCTTTATTTTCCATTTATTTCATGTGTCTACACATGTTGAATACAACAAGGGGCATTAAAAGGAAATGCATAGACCACATAATCTCTATATTGGTTTGCATTTTTTTCCAAGTTAAAGACAATTAGGGGAACTAAAAGGAAATGCATAGCCCACATATGATCTACCTTGGTTTGCATGATTTATTAGTTAGTTAGTTATTTTATGGATTCCTCATTTTTTTAGAAGCATTTCATTGTTCTCAGGATACCATGGTGAGATTTTAATGCATGATGTTTTTTCTAGGGCACCTTCGATCCTAATGGCCCCTTCTTCCCATGAAATGAGGTACATACCCTTATTGGGTCAATAAGCCCGAAAACCCAAAAGATAAGGAGAAAAAATGGAAGAAGTATGGAAAGTGATAAGTATGATCAGTGATGGTACAAAAAATCTTCAAGCAACACCTCAGTAACACCCCATTCCCAAGGGTGACCAATTAACTAGGATGTGATGACACACACCAAGGTTAAATAAGGAAAAAGGTATAATTTCTAGGCTAACATTTTGTAATCAAGAAAGGATTATTTGCAACATATTCAAATGATTCAATTATTAAAGTGACATTTACCATGAAGCTAGACTTATTACCTCATGAAGAAATACCTACTATCCTCTGGGGCTAGGATAGTGTGATGGATGGTGTTATTTTGTTGGTTATTGATAATGGTGCAAGTCAATATAGGACGGGTCATGTTGGGATCTTCTAATCAATATGGCTCTCGAAACTCCATGTATTCTACCTATGGGCATTGAGACATGATCTCCTTAGTTACCCTTGGGATGGGGGGGTAACATCAGGCTCCTAATTGGGGACATGTGCTCACCATATATCATATGAGAGCCTCAAAATATCCGGTATGAACTGTGCCTATCTGGTTGGATTACTAAGACAGGGGGTGAATTAGTAATAGAGAAATTTAATCATTTTTAACCATATCATCCAAGTTTTATATCAATGTAACATCATCTTCAAATAAATGTAGAGTAAATAAGAAATGAACAAATGAACAATCATACACATACACAGTACACTAGTGTTTTACGTGGAAACCCAAAGAGGGAGAAAATCACAGAATGTTTTTTCTTATAGGTCTTGAAGAATAACATTCAATGGAAGCACCAACTTCCTTTGTTTTCCAACTGCAACTGCAAGGAGACTCCAACCCCCTTGTTTCTCAAGCTACAACCTGAAGGAAGCTCCAAATCCCCTATTCTCTAGCTACAACCAGAAGGAGGCTAAAACCCCATATGTTCTCCGGCTACAACTAGAATGTGGCTACAACCACCTGTCCTTGCCCCATCTAACCACCCTAAAGTAGAAGTAGAATGATGGAACCACTGTCACATTATCACTCTAAGATATACCATTGTAAACATGTACCAATAAACCTTAACCATGCATCAACTTGTACCTCAACCTGTAATCAACCTGTACGATAAGAAAGTGCACCAACCTGTAATCAACGTGTACCATAAACAAGTGCATCCAACCATGTATGAGGTATGTACCAATCATGTGTCAACTACTCATCAACTATGACTCATCAATATGTACCAACATCATCAAATATACACCTCATGTATGTGCCAAATCATCAACTACTTGTCTCAACCATGTACCCAAAATGTACCTTAACCAAAATCCCTCATCAATTTCATCATCCAAATATGATTTGTAACTCTGTAATAGACCTGGTGCATATGATCACATACCTACAAAACTTTCTTAACTTTCACAACAAGAGACTAGAATTTTCATCAAACTTTTCTTTAGTCTCACATGACTAGTTTAGGATTAGTCAACAACCCTAACTTGAAATAATCATAACTATGAACCTATAATGAATAAAGATCTAAAAGTAGTACACAATGTTCTTCAATTTGTTTTAAACAATTCCTCCAGGTGTCACTACTTGGAACCTCTCAGAAAAGGCGTTATATCAAAAAAATTATGGCTTATTCTAGAGAGCGACCTTGTAGAACGTGTCGTGCATAGAATGTTTGTTGAATGGATATAAAAATGTTACAAAGAATACTAAATATTGTACTCTAACCAACACATTTGGT
>JZKD02S2132346.1:6572-29109 GCA_000966675.3 Picea glauca | reverse complement strand
TATGACTTGTAATCCCCCCTCCAGCAATGGTCACAAGTACATTGTTGTCGCCGTCGATTACTTCACCAAATGGGCCGAAGCTATGCCCACCTTCAACAACACCGCTGACACTGCAGCATGTTTTTTCTTTAACCACGTCATCTCCCGTTTTGGCGTACCACTCCAACTTGTTTCCGATCATGGGAAACACTTCGAGAATGAGATCTTTGTCGAACTCTCTTCTCGGTTAGGCTTCTCTCACGAGTTCGCCTCACCATATTACCCTCAATCAAATGGACAGGTCGAGGCAGTAAACAAAGTCCTCAAGACCATGTTACAGCGCACGGTTAATAAACATAAAACCAATTGGCATCATATGTTATTTTCCGCGCTATGGGCTTACCGAACGACAGTCAAGACCGCTACGGGTTTCACGCCATTTCATTTAGTACATGGGGTCGAGGCAACTCTTCCCATCGAGTGCGAAATCCCCACTCTTCGCACCGCAATTGAGCTTTTACCTGACACTGCTCCAATGGAGCAGCGCTTGCTAAACTTGGAGTCGCTGGATGAAGATCGTCGATCTTCATTACAGAACAACGAGGCAGCTAAAAAACGATCCAAGGCTACCTTTGATTGCCATGTTAACCTTCGCTCATTTCGCGAAGGCGACCTCGTCCTGGCCTATGATATCGCCCATGATACCTTTGGCCACGGCAAGTTCGAATCACTTTGGCACGGCCCTTACATCATCCAACATTGCCTCACCAAAGGCGCATACATCTTGGCCTCCCCCGAAGGCCTTTCACTCAAGGAACCTGTCAACGGGTTGTACCTCAAGAAATTTTATGCTTAAACATAGTTATACTACTTTAGGTTATTTCTTTGTTTAGTGTTTTTAATCTTTTTTCTCTCTCACCCCTTTCGTCTAAACTATCCTTTGTGCAATTGACAGATGCTTCCTCCACCAGCTTACCACATCGGTTATGCCGACGATGCCAGCCGTTGGACACAAAATCTCGCTTCGGCTACTTGGGCTCTTTACACCCCATCACATGAAATGCTACATTCAAGCGGCATATGTTTGGGACCAGCAACCAACAACCAAGCCGAATACACTGCTGTCATTGGCCTCCTGGCCGACGCCCAACATCATCATATTCGCCACCTTAGCGTTTTCCTCGACTCCCAGCTAGTCGTTCTCCAGCTCAACAATGTGTACCGTGTACGCGATCCGTGCCTCTTTCGTAAATACCTACAGGTTAGATTATTATCTCAACATTTTGATTCCATTACATTTACACATATTCCAAGAGAATTAAATCAAACAACAGATGAAATAGCTAACATGGTGTTAGATTGGCATATATCACATCAAGCTACACATACATAAACATCTCATACATCCTGTCACAGCATGTAGATACAATAGGCATCATCATCATCAACACCAAATACATGTAAAACAACATTTGGATCTCAAAATATGTATACTCATATATATATATGGGCCTATCCGGCCACCCGAATGTTTACATACAAAAAATACATCGGCCCGCAGGCCCGTGCCACATCTCGGTACAAAAATCGGCTCACCAGCCTATCAAAAAGGTATACAAAATACATATCATACATCAGGGGGCCTCTATCGCACCCCCACCTGCTCCTCCCTCAGGAGGAGGTGGTGGCCCACCACCACCTGCCCCAGGCGGCGGTGGTGGAATACCTGCAGGACCCTCCTGCCCCGGCGGCAGGCGTCCACTAGTCATAGCGGCGAGCACCGTTGCTCGCCGCACAATCGACCGCCATGGTGGCGGTAACCCTATACACTGCTCCAGGAATCCCTCGTCCTGGATGCGGATCCACATGCCCCCAGGCACGTCCTATAAAACCGTCTCTAAACGACGGCGTATGTCATCAACATCAACTCCGGCTGCCGCCGGAGGAGCGTGCGATGGCCCCGCACCAGGGTCATCAAAACGACGCCTCTGCGCCGGTCTCTCGGGCCCTGTTGGTCGCCCAACAACCTCATCCCGCGGATGCCTCCCTCCACGCGGCGGTCTCTCCTGCTCTCGCTGCGCTGGCGCTCTATACAACTCCACCTCGCGCCCGCGAGGTGCCAAATCTGCACATGCACAAAGCAACAAACAGCAGATCGTATCAGTGTCTATACATCATACATATGAACTGATATATCAAAAGCTAACATAAATNGTTCGGTGAAAAATGTATATCACGGAAATGTTGTGTGCAATATGTATATCACGGAACATGGGGCATAAAATTTCGTTAGCACTAAGGCGCGAACCCATGAAGAGATAATTGGTTAAGTGTGTCGAGTTAAAGTGGGATAGGAAAATGTAGTAGAGGCAGATGGAAACTGCAACAAAGATGTGGCAAGAAACATGAAACATAGGTGGTAACCATGCAGTAAATGATGCGTGGCATGTAGATAACTATTTATTTTTTGATTGTATTTAACAAAATACAATTTGTGCATAGTGGAAGACAAATTTTGAAAATTTAAATGCATTTGTCATATAGACTAGTGAAAGATAAAAATATATGAGGACATAAATTTAAAAGGAGATAAGAAAACCGTTTTATTTGAAATATCTCAAAAAATAAAAGTTTGTTACATATTACTGGAAATTTTGAACTATATCAAAAAATAAAAGTCTACTACATATTACTGGAAATTTCAATGCGTTTGTCGTATAGACTGGGATTGGGGCTCCCATGGACCATAAGATAAATATGTACAAGAAACAGGACTGTAGAAAGAAGATAGAGTGCAATACCTGCAAAAAAATAAATTGAAAGGTATAAGTGTTTGGCTACACATTTCTATTTAAAAAAGTGGAATAACTAGGTTGATAAACAAAGCAGGATGTGATCAGTCGACTTACAATGATGGTACACATGAACCCTTTTTCTATTTGCTTGTGACTGTCATTTCATTGATGTCTTCGACGACAGCTAGAATCACGGCCTGCTTCAATTCCCTTTCGAGCCATTCTTCAATGTAGCTTCTCATTGGGCAACGTTGATCCCATTCCAAATTTTTATCTTGAAAAACTCATTTTCTAATTCCCGGAAGTCGATAGAAAGATTACAAAGAGTCTGATGAATTTCCTCTTTTTGTATTGAATAGTTGACTAGCTAGTCGTTGACATGAGCTTGATCATATTCAAGGATGATGTAAAACTTTTCCAAAGAAAACTCCTTAAACATATCAACCTCTTTATCGAACTCTTGCCTAGTTAAGGGTAAGGAGTTTGCGATTAAGTCGGGGTCTTGGAAGTCGTTGGTCTTTCCGACTAAGTTTATTCTTGACAACCTTGTGAATAATTTATCTTTCTTTGATATGGCTTGTTCACATGAATGAACAATGAGATGCATGTTCTTCAGTTTTTCTTTCCAGCATGCATTTAATTGACCGATCCGGTTTTTGGATGGAAGATCTTGTTGTCATCTTTTTGTTTCTGTCATATTTTTGACAATGGTGCCAAAAGGAAGGACCGTGTTTAAATATAAATGTTCTTCATATTTTAACTCTGCCTGCAAATGTTCGAGCAAACTATCTGCCCTGGTTCCAAGGGAAGTGATGGTTTGTGATGTTTTCCATGCCTCAGTAACCAGTTCCATTCTTTTCTTGATATTATTCTCCACATATCCTCTACAGGATGCGAGGAGGATGGAGGATCCTTTTAAGTTGGCTACAGGGTTGGTAGGCATGGTTGTTTCCAAAGGATTGGCAAGAAATGGCATAGGAATCAAAGCCTCTTCCAATTCCTTGACCCAGTCCTTCAGTTTGGTATTCTCAGCCTCGATTCCTCTAATGGAATCATGAAGTGCATCTCCTTTTGCCTTGTGAAGTTGAAAGATTTGGGACGATCACATGTTGGCAAGGTCAACCTATGAACAAGATTTTCCTTTCTTATTTTTTACATCTTTTTTCTCAATGATCATTTTTTTGGACTGGATGTAAAAAACAACAGTCTAGAACACGAAGTATTCATCTTTGTCAAAATTTTCGGTATCGGATATGTCCATTGGACGACTATGTTGGATGGCATCTCCAAGATGATCAAGGTAGTGGAGCATGCTATCCAGATCAATGTCAAGTTCCATGTTCTCACTCTAAATTTCTGGCTCTTCCGCCTGTCCCGCATTTTTTTTCTCTTCTTGTCTACTAGAAGCTTGTGAGAAATATCAATTTTAGAGTGAGGAGGGTCCTTATCTCCTCCTCCGTTTGAAGAAATCTGAGTTGCTTTGTTGTTGTGGTGGGCTGTTGGAGCGATGCTCCGGGATGTCGTACTTTTTGAAGTGCTATTTTCCGATTGAACACTCTTGTCACCGGAGCCTTTCCCCTGTTGCCTGCACAATTTAGTGCTACTTTGCAGTGTATCTAGGTCGCCGACATAAAAAGAAGGAGCGTTTCCGCCAGTGTCTTTGTTTTCGGACAAGTGTTTTATGAAAAAACATTCGTCGACGCCAAGTGTTTGTAAATGTTGTCGAAAAATATTATCGGGGTCGAACCCTCTTATGTTTTCAGCATATCTCAGGTTGAAGTTGCTAGAATGCACTGCGAATTCATCAATTTTGTTGACATTTTTCAACTTGAACTCCCCGACTTTCCAAGGAAAAGGAATGAACTGTTTTTTTCTCTTCTTTTGCAATAGATGCAACTAGTAGTTGTATTGACGTGCTACTTCTGCAACAAACATTCTATCTGTAAAGTGACATGGAAGGAGAGAAGGTTTTTTCATGGAGCCAAAAATTCTTATCACAATGTAATTATCCAAATGTTCAAGTGTCCCCTTCCTGTCCAAAAAACTGGTTTCCTGTTTAGATATGCGGGGAGCATCTTCTCCTAACAACAAAAATTTGAAAACATACACGAATCCATTAAAAACCTCATAAAAAAAGTGGGAATCCTTGTGCTTCCACAAGGCTTGGTACCAAAACGTTACTGGTTCGAATTCCCAGTTGACATTCTTGGACGGAGACAGTTCTGGAAACTGACAGCAATGTGCTATCGCAAAAAATAAGTAGGATGACATAAAATTTCTTTTCCCTTTTGAAGCTTGACAATTGAGAACATATTTCATGGGAAATTAACTTGCCCCAATAAAAAATGGCTTGTTCGTTGATTGTGAAATACAAAATATAAAGAGCCATTTGGGAAATAGTTGATGTGGACTCTTGTCTTGTTATTCTTGTAAACAACCAGGCAATTTCGCGGAATGGATTTCTAAATGAACTAACCTGCAAGCTTGTGATATCTTCAGGAACTAGAATCGGGTCTTCCAATAAATGGGGCAAGAGGTCCAACCCATTATTATGCTTTGCTAGGAACTGTTTACAATCTTCTCGTCTGAACGTCAATGTTGGCTCTGACAATCTTAACATTTGGCAGACCTACGGTGACAAAGAAATAGAAGAGCGGTCCCTCAGTGAAATAATTCTTTTGTCTGAAATAAATTTATTGGCACACTAATAGATCAGGTCCTTATAGTCAAAAACCTCAGGGACACAACCTACATGAGAAATCCCAGAGGTCCGAATTACTTGGTTCTTTGCAACAGGGGTTGAGTAATAAGAATATGCTTTGGACCATTGGAAGTTATGGTCCTCACGCCTGAATATGTTCACTATATATCCACATAACTGCTTTCGAGCTGACGCCATAGGTTTATGAGAATGTTGGTTTTCTCCAGACAATGGTTGAAATGAACACTTATAGCTGATAATGTAACTCTTCGCTAAATCTTGGTTAAATGATTATGGATGGGAAAGCTCCTCGAGCCTTTTGCTGATTAATGACAATTTGTATGGGTGGTGCATGATGAACTATTAGAAGTAAAGCTTACTTATTGCATATTTAGAAATGCGAAGGTGGCGGGTATGATGAAGAGAAATTAAGGATTGGATGTTTCGTGAACGTGCCAAGGTGACGATGTGCGAACGACATTTCATGATTTTGAAATCAACACTCGGAAGGGATAATATAACCCCCCGCAAATCTTGGTTTAATGGGTATTAATAGGATATCTCCTTGAGCCTTTCACCCACCAATTATAATCTATACGGTTCCTGCGTGATGAGAGGTGAGAAATAAATGTCAGTAAGTGCATATTTATAAAAAAGATATATATATATATATATATATATATATATATATATATATATATTTTCTTTTTTTCTTTTATTATAGACAAGTGTGAAGGTCATAGAGACGGGGGAGAGAAAGGAACGAATGGAAAGGTCTGAAAAGTGGTCGGATGACATTCAAAATAGGGTTACGGGGATACTCAGGAGAGGCGAGTGTTCCATGGTCAAATTTTATGTATCATAATTTTTGACTGCAAAATGTGTAAAACGAAAGAGAGCATGATGGGGCAGTTCAATGGCTAATTTGTATATTTGCGGAATTCCGGGACAATGGCTAAGTATGGAATATGGAAACGGTCGAGTGGACTCGTTCTCGGAAGTGAGGATTGAAGTTTTCGTGAACAAACCAACCCGACGACGCGCACATGACATTCCATGATGTTTGAAATTAACACTTTCTAATTGTATGCTTATAAATAAGATATTATATATAGTTGGTAATTGCTAATTGCAAAAGGGCGCGGGCACATGAAACAACGACTAGGAACTAAATATTTCTTGAACTCGCCAAACTGACGATCTGCGAAAGAAATTCGAAGAAATGTCAAAGTATGGAAAGGGGACATATGGGCTTCAAAATGGGGTGACAATAGTTCCATAGAAGACGTGAGGACCCGATGGTTAAGTTGTATTTCTAAGAAGTTTTCAGTGCAAAATGTGTACCATAGAAGAGGGCATGATAGGGTAGACCGTAATATGGAAGACGGTATGATCTGAGTCCGGTTGTAAATTTGTATATCGTGGAAGTGACAGTACTGGTCATAGGTCATGGAACAATAAAAGTCCAATCTAGAGCCCGCCTACTAGGAATCCACAGTCGGAGAAGTGTCTGGGTATGGAATGGGGAAGCGGTCGGTCGATGTCGCGATATAAGAGCAGGAGTGCAAACGTGAACCCGCAAGTTTGCCCACACACGCAACCATACATTTTCGAAAAAATGAATAAGTGATGAGAAATATAAAGTTCAAGGAAAAGAGAAACGAATATTTGGTTAAGTATAAAAGATGAAAAAGAAGGGCCAATATATTCACATTTGTAACAAACATCCCATTTTCCTGCCAAGATATATACTTGGAAAGAAGTGCGAAGGTGGCGGGAACAGAAAACAATGACTAGGAATACAGTCCACGAGTTTAATTGGTTCTTGGTTGTATGCTTCATCTGTCAATTCGTATATTGCAAAATTCTGAGTCATTTTTTTAGCCAACCAAACCGCAAGTCCGGCTGTCAATTTGTATAGTGCAGAAATCTGGGTGTTGTTTGTAGAACACATAACTATAGAGGAAATGCTTTTCCCTTTAATATAACTTATGTGACACAAATGTAGTATGTGGCTCATTTTAGCACTTTTCCATCCGTAAAGAATGGAAATCTTGAGCCCGCCGGCCCTAGAGCCTGTGTGTCAATCTGTATATTGCGGAGCTCCGAATGTTGTTTGGAGGTCACGAAAAAATAAAAGTGCAATGTTGAGCCAGCCATCGTGCAAGTCTGCCTGTCAATTTGTATATCGTGGAACTCCGGGTGCTACTTGTAGGACACAGAACAATAGAGAGCCAATTTAGAAAAAGGGGAAGCGCTCGGTCGAAACACATGAATCCACCAACCCGCGCAGCAAGGCATTTTTGGAAAAAAACGATTAAGTAACCAGGAAGAGAAACTACAAGGGATAAAAGAGTGGGAAAATAGAAAGGCGGAGGACAATTTTCGTAAGCGCGAATTGGCTTCAAACAAGCCCCATTGTTGTAAAACCATCATTTTATACTAATTGTCAGCAAATGATTTGTTGAAGATTAGATTTTATTGCAATGCATGGGTGTTGATACATTCTTCCATGACTATAACATATTAACTTAAGTATTAAACTTCACTTTCTACTAATTGTCAACAAATGATTTGTTGAAGATTAGATTTTATTGGAACATGTAGGTGTAAGTGTGTGCTTGATACATTCTTCCATGACTGTAACATATTAACTTAAGTATTAAACTTCTTGCATTATGGGTTGTTAGCATTAAAACTTAATAATTGCATGTTGGAAAAAAATGATTAAGTAACCAGGAAGAGAAAGTACAGGGGATAAAAGAGTGGGAAAATAGAAAGGCGGAGGACAATTTTCGTAAGTACGAATTGGTTTCAAACAAGCCCCATTGTTGCAAAACCATCATTTTCTACTAATTGTTAGCAAATGATTTGTTGAAGATTAGATTTTATTGCAATGTGTGGGTGTTGATACATTATTTCATGACTGTAACATATTAACTTAAGTATTAAACTTCATTTTCTACTAATTGTCAACAAATGTTTTGTTGAATATTATATTTTATTGGAACGTGTGGGTGTAAGTGTGTTCTTTATACATTCTTCCATGACTGTAACATATTAACTTAAGTATTAAACTTCTTGCATTATGGGTTGTTAGCCTTAAAACTTAATAATTGCATGTCTAGAAACAATAATGATGGTTTTGTTGCAACATTGTACTTTGATATTACTATGTTCTATTTGCATTGCGAATAGAATTAAACGTTGGTTTGAAACTGTGTGTAATCCATTTTTTGTTTGCATAAAATCTTGGTGGATTGACACAGTACATTGTCATATAATTGTTAGATGTTCCATATAAGAACAAATTACCTAAGTAAATACAATATCTAAGAACTACGAGACCACTGAACCATGCCAATGAGAACATACATTAAATCCAGAAAAGAAGAAGCATCGAAGAATCCAAGGAATTTTTTTTTAATAGCAAATCCATTTAAAAAAAGAAAAAGAAAAACACCGATTATTGTGCATATATCCTTAGAAATTGGACCCAGTTCTTCGGGCCAAAACATTGAACGTATCTGCCACAAACACAGGCACATGATCCACAATATGCTTGATCCTTGCAGTTTTCTTCTCGATGAATCATCATGTGGTAAAATTGATAGTTTTCAGAAGCTTCCTGTGAGGAAGAAGACAAAAAATGTTACAGGGCGGAATAACCCTTAACGAAAAGTTAGGACACAACTAGAAACTACCTCTGCACAGTCGAAAAGACTTCAGGGACATAGGTTGCACATGAAATTCCAGAGGTCCAAATTAGTCCATTCTGGGTGGAAGGAGATGACTAGTAGAAATATGCCTTGCACCAATGAGAGTTCTGGTCCTCATTCCCAAAGATGTTAATTGTATATCGAGATAACAAGACAATAGTCCCGTAAATGAATATTTTTTTGGCTTGAAATTTATCTCTGGGAGTATCAACATATCATTTCTTTACAGTG
This sequence comes from Picea glauca, assembly GCA_000966675.3. Classification (NCBI taxonomy): domain Eukaryota; kingdom Viridiplantae; phylum Streptophyta; class Pinopsida; order Pinales; family Pinaceae; genus Picea; species Picea glauca. The sequence continues at coordinate 19,684 of JZKD02S2132346.1, read as the reverse complement.
AAAGTCTTCCGCCCAGAACAAACTAATTTGGACCTCTGGAATTCCTACTTTCGAGCTACAAAGCAGCTGTTGCGTTCAACGTCGGTTTCTTTTCTAAAACTCCTTTTGGTGTTGTCAAGACCACCATCACTGAGCCGGGAAGTTTCTCCCTTTATGGTTGATTTCAATTTGGGCGCAGGAGTGGGAATAGTTTCTGCATTGCCATCATCCATTATCGTATCATCTCCCATCAGATCATATTCTTCCAACTCAGAATCCATGACATCGACCTCTGCGCCAAGCATCAATGCAATTGGGCAGGTTCTCTGAGCAGGCATGGTTGCCTTGGAATTCTTTGGATTGAAATATATCTCTCGGTGTACTAAGGGACCATCTCCTTTTTTTCTCTTGGGTGGAGGGAGATGAGTAGTAAGAATATGCCCTGGAATACTGGAACCTCTGGCCATTATGTCCGAATGTGTTTACTGTATATGAACAAAAATGCTACCACAAGTTAACGATAATTTCTGTTTTCTCCAGACGATGTTTGAAATGAAAATTGGGGAAGGATAATGCATATTGAAAATTAATGCATATTGATAATAGGGAAGGATAATGCATATTGATAATGGATAAGGATATTGAAAATTATGGTTTAATGCATATCAATGGAATATATCCTCGAGCCTTTCGCTGATCAATGAAAATCTCCAGGGTTCGTGCGGAATGAGCTGTTACCATTAAATCTCACTAATTGCATATTTGGAAAAAAGTGCGAAGGTGGTGACGATGACGATGAGAGATTAAGAATTAGAGATTTCTTAAAGGCGCCAACTTGCCAGCGCACGAAATAGATTGCATCATGTTTGAAATGAATTCTTGGAAAGGATTACACTCTTCTCCACAAATCTTGGTTTAATTCGTAGTAATGACAAATCTTCTCCGGACTTTCGGACATTAATGACAATCTTAACGGTTCTTGCAGGATGAACTACTAGCATTAAATATTAATTATTGCATATATCTGGATATAATTACGAAGGTAACGGTGATAGAGAATTGCGACCAAGCATTGTACATTCCGTCCACCTGTCAACCCGCGAAATAGATTCCAAGAAATGCCCAAGTATGGAAAGCGGTTGGGTAGGTTACAAAAAAAAGGGAAGAAGATATACCCAGGAGACGTGAGGGACCGATGGTCATATTGCATCTCATGACATATATTGGCTGTCAATTTGTATGTTGCGGAATTTTGGGTGTTGTTTGTGCGTAGGGGAACAACGGAAGCACAATGTCAAGAGATAAATTTGTATATTGTTGAACTTCAAGTTCTGTATATAAAAGCATGAGACATTTGGAAAAAGGACCAAGTAAATAGAAAGCGAAAGCATACAAGATGAAGGGGAATTTGTTTGATAATTTGTAAGTCGCGGAAGTCCGGGTGCTGTTTGCAGGTGACGGAACAATGAAAACGCAATGTTGAACCCACCTATCCAAGAACCCACGATTCAAAAATTTTGTTCAATATGAAATGAGGAAGCATTCAATCGGGCTGGTGATATAAAAGTAACAATGAAAATCTAAATATGCGAATCTGCCAAATCCCACACCTAGACATTTTCCGAAAAATGAGTAAGTAAAGAAAGGGAAAGAAGAGGGAAAAGAGAAAGCGGATGGCAATTTTTGGAAGCGAGAATTGGTCATAACAGTAACTATGGAGTGCATTAAACATGTTACAGGTTCTTCAATCAAGGAATGGATACAACGAGTGATGTTTATAGTTTCCAGGATCTGTTTGTATACGAGAAGCATTGAAAAGTTACAAGAAAATCATTTTTTGGATGTTTAAGTAAAGTCTCTGTACTTCTAGCTTCACCGCAAGTACAACAACGACAAATTTGAATTTTAATGTCCTCTCATTCATATGATTGTTCCATTAGACTTCGCATAGTATATATTCTTTTATTTCAATTTGTTTGCTAATTTGTGGATCGCGGAAGCCAGGGTGTTGTTTGCAGGCGACAGAACAATGGAAACATAATATTGAACCTGCCTATCCGGTAACTCGCCTATTCGAAAAATCGTGAGCCAAAATTTTTGTACAATATGAAACGGGGAAGTGGTTAGTCGGGCTGGTGATATAAAAGTAAGTGAAATCTGAAGACGTGAATCCGCCAACTTCTGCACCTAGAAATTTTCTGAAAAACAAGTAATACATATTAAATATGTACTATAAAGTAAGAACATGAGATTTTATAGAGCATGTATGGATCCTGCATTCCATACTTAGCCATTTTTTGGATGGCGGATTCTCGGGCTCAAAAATTGGGCCTCTATTGTTCTGTGGCCTACAAATAGCACCCAGAATTCCGCGATATACAAATTGACAAGTGGACTTGCGAGCTAGTTGGGTCAACATTGCACTCTTATTGTTTCGTGTCATACAAACAACACTCCGAGTTCCGCGATATACAAATTGACAAACGGACTCCACGGCTAGTGGCCTCAAGATTGCGATTGTTTATGGATGGTAATCCCTATCAACTATCTAACATTATCTAAAAACATTATTTTCAATACTAAATTATTAATATTAAATATTGATATTGTATAATTTAATTATACAAAAAAGTTTGTACAATATGAAATGGGGAAGCAGTCGGCCGGGCTAGTGATATAAAAGTAAGTGAAATCTGAAGACATGAATCCGCCAACTTCCGCACCTAGAAATTTTCCAAAAAAAGAGTAATATGTACTAAATATGTACTTCTATAAATTATGGACATGAGATTTTATAGAGCATGTACGGATCCCGCATTCCATAATTAGCCACTTTTTGGATTACGAGTTCATGAGCTGGTGGGCTCAAAATTGGGCCTCTATTGTTTTGTGGCCTATAAATAGCACCCATAATTCCGCGATATACAAATTGACAAGCGAACCTGCAGGTTGGTTGGCTCAACATTGCACTCCTATTATTTCGTGTCCTCCAAACAACACTCGGAGTTCCACGATATACAAATTGACAGACAGACTCTAGGGCTTCCGACCTCAAGATTGTGATTGTTTACGAATGGTAATCCCTATCAACTATCTAACATTATCTAAAAACATTATTTTCAATACTAAATTATTAATATTAAATATTGATATTGTACAATTTAATTAGAATTTTTTTTTTGTACAATATGAAATGGGGAAGCGGTCGGTCGGGATGGTGATATAAAAGTAACTGAAATCTGAAGACATGAATACACCAACTTTCGCACCAAGATATTTTATGAAAAAATGAGTAATATATACTTAATATGCACTTTTATAAAGTATGGAAATGAGATTTTATAGAGCATGTACGGATCCCACATTCCATACTCAACCACTTTTTGGATTGCGGTTCTCGGGCTCACGGGCTCAAAATTGGGCCTCTATTTTTCTGTGTGCTACAAATAGCACCCAAGAGTTCTGCGATATTGACAGGTGGACTTGCGGGTTGGTTGGCTCAACATTGCACTTCTATTGTTCCGTGTCCTCCAAACAACACTCAGAGTTCTGCAATATACAAATTGACAAACTGGCTCTAGGGCTGGTGGGCTCAATATTGCGATTTTTTATCCCTATCAACTATCTAACACTACCTAAAAACATTATTTTCAATATTAAAGTATTAATATTAAATATTGATATTGTACAATAAAATTACATAAAATTATTAAAGGATGTTAAATATCTTATTTAAAAGAAAAACCCACGTATTCGAAAACTTGCATTCCAAAGTTTTTATATAATATGAAATGGGTAAGAGGTCAGTCAGGTTGGTGATGTAAAAGTGGGTGGAAATATGAACACGTGTATCCGCCAAGTTCCACACCTAGAAATTTTCCGAGAAATGAGTCATACATACTAAATATGTACTTTTATAAAGTATGGGCATGAGATTTTATAGAGCATATACAGATCCCTCATTCCATACTTAGCCACTTTTTGAATCATGGGTTCTCTGGCTGGCGGGATAAAAACGACGCCTATGTTGTTATGTTCCCTACAAATAACACCCAGAGTTCCGCGCTATACAAATTGACAAACAGAATTGCTGACTATTTGAATTTTAAGGGCCTTGTGTTGATATGATAACACAATTGGACTTCGGCCAGTTTACATTCATTTATTACAATATGAAACGGGGAAGTGGTCTGTCGGGCTGGTGATATAAAAGTAAGTGAAATTTGAAGACGTGAATCCACCAACTTTCGCAGCTAGAAATTTTCCGAAAAATGAGCAATACATAATAAGTATGTACTCTTATAAGTATGGACATAAGATTTTTATAGAGCATGTACAGATCCCGCATTCCATACTTGGCCACTTTTTGGATCACGGGTTCTCAGTCCGACGGGCTCAAAATTGGGCCTCTATTTCTCTGCATCCTACAAATAGCACCGAGAGTTCCACGATATAAAAATTGACAAGCGGACTTGCAGACTGGCTAGCTCAACATTGCACTTCTATTGTTTCGTGTCTTCCAAACAACACTCGGTGGAAATGAGTAAAATATACTAAATATGTACTTTTATAAACTATGGACATGAGATTTTATAGAGCATGTACGGATCCCTCATTCCATACTTCGCCACTTTTTGTATTGCGGGTTCTCGAGCTGGCAAGCTCAAAATTGGGCCTCTATTCTTTCGTTCCCTACAAACAACACCCAGAGTTTAGCGATATATAAATTGACAAGCGGATTTGTGGGTTGGTTGACTCAACATTGCATTTCTATTGTTCTGTGTCCTCCAAGCAGCGATCGGACTTCCGTGATATACAAACTGACAGATGGACTCCAAGACCGGTGGGCTCAAGATTTCCATTGTTTACGGATGGTCATCCCTATCAACTATCTAACATTATAAAAAAAAATGATTTTCAAATACTAAAATATTGATATTAAATATTGATATTGTACAATTCAATTACATAAATTATAAATATTAAACCCGCCTATTCGGAAAACCGAAAGTCAAAAAGTTTTTACAATATGAAATGAGGAAGCGGTCGATTGGGCTGGTGATATAAAAGCAAGTGAAATATGAAGGCGTGAATCTGCCAACTTCCGTACCTAGAAATTTTCTGAGAAATGAGTAATACATACTAAATATGTACTTCTATAACGTATGAAAATGAGATTTTATAGAGCATGTACGGATCTTGCATTCCATACTTAGCCTCTTTTTGGATCACAAGTTCTTGGGCTGACGGGCTCAAAATTGGGCCTCTATTGTTATGTGCCCTACAAATAGCACCCAGAATTCTGTGATATACAAATTGACAAGTGGACCTGCAAGCTGGATGGATTAACATTACACTTCTATTGTTCTATGTCCTCCAAAAAACACTCGGAGTTCCATGATATACAAATTGAAAGGTCAATTATTAATATTAAATATTGATATTGTACAATTTAATTACATAAAATTATCAAAGGATGTTAAATCACTTATTTAAAAAAAAATGAAGGAAACAAAACAATTTTTTTTAAAATTCTATCATCACAAGCATAACAATGACCAATTTGAATTTTAAGAGCCTCTTGTTGATATGATAGCACAATTGGACTTCACACAATATATATTCGTTGATTTCAAATTATTCCAGGAGATTAATTTTACCAAGTTCATCGATCAAGGAAAAATGCTAAAACAGGCCACACACTACATTTGCGTCACAACGCCATACAAATTATCAGGTGGATTTGAGGGCTAAATGGCTAAAAAGTTGCAATTCTATTGTTCTGTCTTCTCAAAACAACACTCGGAGTTCTGCGATATACAAATTGACAGACGAAGCATACAACCAAGAACCAACTAAACTCCAAACAAGCCGCAAGAAAGTCCCACAAGGTTCCAGAGAGCAAGACGCATCGACCTTTGCATCAAACAATTTGATATACAAAGAAAATACGTCACAACATTCCTTTTCTGTTACATCTGGTATATGTTACCAATAGAAAATAACTGAGGCCATGAGATATATGGGGTTTGCTGCCATGCTTCCCATTCTTCGACCGAACAATCTTATGTGCATGCAATCTCAAGTACTCGAGTTCGATGAACATTCATCTGGATGTTGAAGAAATATTACAGATACACATGAGATATTTTCATTTCCTACCAAAGTTTGATATGTACTTTTTTTCCTTCTTCAGTCGATATGAAAAATTGCATTGTCCTCATTTAAGGTAAATTTGTTGTGTATCCGTAAGTCATGCATCATGTAGACACTACTTGCCTTTTTCTGTAGATATGTTTCATACGACAATTCTGCCAACCTAGGAAGCAAATTTTGTAACAGAGGCTACCTAACTGTATAATGCACGGTTGTGTTTCCCACGGTTCAGATGACAACACTGAGGCAATGTCCATATATATATGGACATTTTTCACCGCATCACAGACAATCAATCATATCATCACTTATCAAAGGAGGGGCAGAAGTAGGAGAGTTGCATTTTTCACATACACGTTCAAAGGGGGTCGAGTACACATTCGTTGCAACCAAAAAACCTTCAACTTGAGAACGCGAGCATAGGAATTAATACATTGAACAATATAATACACAACTGCATCCCCCCCTTGAAAAAATAAAAATAAAAATAAAACAAGCCGCAAAAATTTGGTGAAGGCTATTTGTATAAGAAAAGTGAGGATGATTTTGTGGATGTATATGCACAACAGTTGTAGAGCTAGATAGTTTCTTCAGATCCTACACTATATCTGCTCGCAACTCTCTTACAAACGTTGCCTGGGTTGTGCGAAAGATCCTTTCTCTAACATCCCTTTTCTTTGTTATATTTTTGAAGAGCATAAGTGGAAACTGCCCTTTATGCAATTGTTGTTCCATTGAGGAAAACAAATTTGAATAGGTATCGAACAATTGCAGCTGCGACATGGAACCGTGCAATATTTGTGTAACTTACTCGAGATACATGCACATGCGAAAGTAAAGGACAAAACTGGATATGGAAAGCGGTACCATTGCCTTGTCGCTGTCCAAATATCCATCCTTTATATGGAGAATGTGTTGCGAGCCAAGTTTTCTCGCCAGTGTGATAGCTGTGCCAATGGTTCCGATTGGGTAAATATCACTACTTTGTGCAAGCCAGTTGATAGTCACGTCCGGGACGAAACAACATTCTGAACAAACAATGAGAATTTTTTCCACAATACTTGTTTCGTTGAGAGAAATAATCCAATCACAATAACCACGGTCATATACTGTTTTGGGCAATATATTAAAATTTGTAATGGATATCCCATTACCTGACAATATCTTTTCTACATGTTTCTGTACAAGTTGTGTAGGAATAGTCTATGTCATTATCATCATGGCCTCCTTGTCTGTCATGTCAGCATGCATAATGGATCTAGTTTTGTTTGTATTGTCCAAGTACGTGTTATAGATGGCCATTATGTCCCGGATGAACACTTTTCCAGTTCGACGATTGTTCAAGCCTTTTATTGATAGTACTTTGGGTGTTACAACTCTAGACCTGGTGACAATTTTTGAATAGGAAAACTAAAGTGAATGGTAGTGTGCATTTTTTTTTTTGTATTCTTCTTTCACTGGAATAAATCTACAAGTACACGCATAGCCGCGATGAACTATGGAGCCAAAGTTTTGCAACCACACCTCTTAGTCTACGGAACCTGCGCTATGTTCCACGTATCGCTTGTTCTTGTTGATACTTCTTCAGAATTGCAAACCATGTATTGCAGATGACATCAACATATTCACCATGCCATAGATGAATAAATAGCCAAGGATATTTGTTTTGTAAACATGCTAAGAGCAGAGCGTATGCATCTTTATCTTTGGCCTTGTCGGTCTGTTGATGTCTGGGATGACTAACTGCTCATGGCCATGTCACTAGTCCAATTTTTTTTTGATGCAAGCATGTGCAGATGAACATCAACACTAAACAAGCATATGCATTGTATATTGTCCATCAGAAGGACTAAACAAGCGTAAATTTATATGCATATGATTTTTTTGACTGGAAAAATGTGTTGTTAGTAAACAAGGTGTGAGGGCAGGGCACCATGACCAATCTGTATATCGCGGACCCTAGGAAGCGAGGGGATCAATCTTAAATCTGCCAGCCCGAAACTCGCAATCAACAAAGTGGGTAAGTATGGAATAAGGTAGAAGTGTGACCATAGATGTAAAACCGTTAGTCCGCCAACCAGTGCACCAAGGCATTTTCGGAAATACCACTAAGCAGATCAATTAGAAAACAAAAGGGATAATAGAAAATGGAAAAAGTAGAAATAGGGAGGGTAGAAAGGCCCATTGCTTCCAACCCATTGTTTTCTAGTCTAACATTATATGCCCCCACCCAGTTTGTATATTTAATTTACCAGCAAAATTGGTATACCTTTTCGAAGATTGTACCACAGAACCCTCTGCTGTTGCACAAACCAATTCATCTTCCTGTCCAACCAACCTGTATCTTCCAAGGTAGAAACACCAAATATGCAATGGACATGAAGACAAGTTAGTATGAACACAGACATGTAAAAGAAAGAGAAACACGTCTATTTATTCCAATGTAACAAAAAACAGAATATGATTCACATGAGAATACACATAAATATATTATATTTGAAGGAAGAAAATAACAAAAAAAGAAAAAGAAAAAAAAAAGGTGCAAAGCAGCAAAACAAGCACAACAAATATACAGACAATAAATGAAAAAATGAACACTGGAATATGAAATAAGAGTACAGGTATCCACTTCTGTAATTCCTCGTCTACATTCCCACCAAAGAGTCCATCGTCCTCTCCAACCATTATGTTTGTTTAAATGTAGCAATGCAACGAAAATACAACGGGCATGAAGTAGGTTAGTATGCAGGAAGAGATGTAACGAAGATAAGTTATTATGTAGGAAGGTATGCAACATCTATATACAATAAACTAGGTGAACACATATACAGACAATAAATGAAATACAAAACAACAGAATATGAAATAACAATACAAGCATGCATCTTTCTATCTCCTCTTCAACCGATGCAGTCAAGACTCCATCGTTTTCTCCAGCTATTTTGTTTGTTTGAATGTGGGAACGCACAAAATACAATGAACACGAATGGAAGTTGATATGCACCGAAGAACAAGTAATATGTACATACAGTAAAAGAGACTCAATGAATAGTTTAAAATATAGGCATAAACATGAACCTTTGCGCTTCTCCATCCATAGGTGTAAATATGTAATTTTTTTCCCCTACCTAAAATATATTACAAGGCACAAAATATTACAAAATTGCATGGCCGTAGCTAAAGGATTTATGGTTTTCCATGGCAAAGTATCTAGATATTCTTTCACCGATGGAAATACATGTTCTTTATCTTATACATAGACTGTTGTGCCCATGGTACAATATTTTGGTTTTTTGTAGAAAACTACCCAGATATGCTTCCAGACATGGAAATATAATTTTGCAGAATCTTTGTTGTACATATCATATCTCAAGAACAAGACAAATTGTATCGTGGGCACACCAGTCTGTGTAGAGGAAAAAGAACATGTATTTTCATATGGACACATTTCACCATACATGGTTTATAAATGCAACCTACATATGTTCTATTTTAACAAAAAAACAACGGATATTGCAATTTCAAATGTACTTCTCGAACTATTTTCATGCAACTATTTTCTTTCATGTCAACACTGAAGCACAAAAAAATATCATAGCAGGACATATATCGACCTCGCTAGATAGGGAAAATAACATGACTGCATGTCGACTCGTGGGTGCAGAGGCTGAACACTGTAAAGCGCCCAAAAAACAATAATAATCCAAAAAAAAACCAGCTCCAACTACCGGTGCAGGACCCCAACCCTGCAAAACCGAATCAAACAAAAGAAAACAACAAGCACCAAACCAGCGAGAAAGCATGAATAGGCCCAACTGTAGTCCTAGGGCTCCAAAGCGTAAACCTGAGCCAAACAAACACAACCAACAATCGACGAACCAACGAACCAACGAACAAGCAACAACCACCGAACCAGTAAACACCATATGTATCTCCAACGATTACAAAACTGTAGCCGAAGCACAGAAGGAACCAAAAACATACAACGAGCATGCCCGTAGAAATAAGCAAACATTCTTACTCGCAAATTGAAAACACTGAACAACAAACAAGGAATAGAAAATGAAACTATGGCATGGAAACTTACTCTGAAACGATGAAAGGCATAAGCGTAGGTCGAATTGTGAACCAAACAACAACAACAAGCAACAACCGATGAACCAATGAAGAAGAAGCACTCACTGAACCAATAAACAATTTATGTAGCTTCAATGATGACAAAATTTCATTGCAAGGCTAGAAGAAGGATGAAAGATACAATGCCTATTCAACTGGCGGTGGACAACAATATTGTGCAAAATCACTACAACATTGTATGGAAAATTTTGAGGAAAAATGTACTCCGAGAAGCATATTTAGATAAAAATTTAAGGTTGTCAGGTTGTCTAAGGACCTCGCAGTATGCAAACAGTTAAGCTATAAGGCCTGTTGGAGGACCTCGCGTCATGTAAACATTTAAGCCATCAGGCCTATTCAAGCACCTCAAAAAATGTGTCAATACATTTCAATACAAATACATGCGGTAAGGACGTTATAAACTTCGGAATTATCAATCACTATAAAGCTTGGATATCTAAACATTTCAATATGATTAGTAAAAATAAAAAAAGCACAGTATATGATCTAAGACAATGCTAACAGAAAAATGCTAAGACAAACATTCAAACTAATGCTAACATTAATCCACATTCAAGCAATGCATAAGAAAAATATATGATTCAAAAAGACTATAGACGATGAAAAAGTGATCCGTCAGGATTTTTCGAATGACTTATGGTTGAGTTTTTATTTGCATGCATTAATTAACCATTGGGAAACTTAATGAAAGAACAAGAAAAGAAAATGAATTATATATCCATAAACATATATGAAGATCTGAAATGCAATGAAGAACAACAAACCATGATACACAGGTTGATAACGGAGTTCGGCACAACTTTGCCTACGTCTCCGGGCCTTTTCTCTGTGGGGGAGGCTTCTTTATTTCTTTTCGAAAGCTTAATGGTACATAATTACAATGCCGAATGGCTTCTAGACTAATCTGGTCATGTTCGTCTAGATCTCTAGAATCTTTCACAACTTACGGCACGCGAAACGGATGTCCGAAGCTCTCAGAAATTGTCCGACAACATCTCCTCCTCAACAACTTCCCTACCTCAAACTGGCTTTGACTTGGCTTTGCCTCAGCATCTCTGCTCTCAAAAACCGTCAAAAAGCTGTCCCTTGGCTTCAAAATGGCCTTGGTTAAATAGTGGGAAAGTTGGTTGCTCATCCCCAACTTCCTCCCAAAAATTAGGCTCTAAAAAATCCCAATGACTCCCAAAAATGAGTTAATTACATTAAAAAAGGGGTTAATTAACCAAAAAGTGGTTATAAAAACCCACTTTCAACCATATTATAGTTGCAATTGGGCTTTAGCCCCCCAAGCCTGGGCGCGCACCTCTTTATATGGTCACATGCATTAATATATGGCCAAGCGCTAGCCGTAGGCTAAGCGCTGGCCTGTTAACACTAAAATTCGGGCATATGGTGGTTGTGAGTAGAACCATGGGCTATATGTTTAAGCCCCCCACGCACTATATGTAACTTACCATGCATAAAACCTGGGGGTCAACCGGTACCAACTCTCGCGCAAAGAATTAACACCCCGCGCGCCTCCGTATTGGTATACCATGGTCACATGTTAACACAAGAACCACGGGGTCGGGGCTAAGCCCCGACCCGACCCCCCCGCGTTATAAATTACAACACGACTTTAAATATAATATAACCCACTCTCCTAACAAGTCACATCATGCGGTCTATTGGTCGGAGCAACCTTGTTAAGCCGTAGCGCGGAGGGGAGGTTGCGGGTTCGATCCCCGACGACACCAAAAGTTTTTGATATAGGCCATATTGGCAAAAACCGAGGTGCCACATGGCAGTCGCTGATTGGGCCACGTGCCACCCAATCATTCGACCACATAATTTCCATGTGTCAACAGATCATTCGTCCATGCCATCCAACCACAAATCGACACGTGTCGCTTTCGTATGCCACATCATCCTTGCCACATCATCGCCACGTCACCTGTCGTACGATGCTGACGTCATCTCGTGCCACGTGTCACCCTTCCAGTGGTGACACGTGTCACCTCGGGATTGGTCCAACTGTACCTCCGTACGATCGAATCCGCCTGCCACGTGTCACATCCTGGTGCTGCCATGTGTCGTCCTCCGATGCTGCCACGTGTCGCATTCTGGTCACGCCACATCGGCTGTATGGACCTGCCACGTCAGCTGTACGGACATGCCACGTGTCCTGCCCAATCAACATTTTTTTTTGCCTGTTTGACTTTTCGGTCAGAACGCGATATCTTCTCCATACAGACTCCGTTTGACAAAATAAATATACCACTGGAATCAAGAAGACGAGACAGACGCAATGGTGTTGGTTTCGTCGGATTCCAAGCACTTTCATTTTTGAGCATTTTTCATGCCCTGACAGGCTTTTGAATCCGATTTCGGATCACACCTCCCAATAATAAGACCTTTTGGTCCCCAAAAGGTTACTGACCACTCGACAAGCTTGTGATAGGCCACCCGGCTTGCTCTTTGTCTCTGAAAGATGATTACATCAGGGGAAGCAAAACACAATGAAGTTGAGACATCCACTTCTGGCAGAACCAAGTGACTGCTTTCTTTCCTTCACGGTGTTCTTCTTGCTTTACTGGTAATCTGTCCTCCTTCGTGGTTACGTGCAAAATCCTTTTGTCCTTCCTTGGACGAAGCTCCAGATTAAGCTTCCAACAACTAGCCTTTTGATGTCCACTCTTGTTGCAGAACGGGCAATGAGTTTTTGGCATCCAGACCTGCTTAACCTTCTCCTTCTTCCGTTGTCGACTTGAGCCTTTACGTCGTGTTTCCTTCTTGGACGACATAGGTTTCCTGTACAAAGTTTGTCTCTTCCAACACTTGGCAACACAATGCTTAGGTGA
>JZKD02S2132335.1:26256-39549 GCA_000966675.3 Picea glauca | reverse complement strand
TCTTACAGAATCTGAAACAAAAGGTGCCATTGATGAGTTTCATAAAGGAGTATGTGGAGGACATCACACATGGAGAGAAACAACTTATAAAATTTTAAAGGAAGGCTATTATTGGCCGAAATTATTCACTAATGTAAATGCAAGGGTCGGAGCTTGCAATTCATGCCAATTGTTTGTTGGAAAGAAAAATATTCCTACCCTACCTTTAGTTCCTTTCAAAGCTAAAGCTCATTTCCAACAATGGGGCCTAGATTTTATCGGAAAGATTCATCCACAATCAAGTTCCCAACATAGATGGATTTAACTGCTACTGATTATTTTACCAAATGGGTTGAAGTTATTCCAACTCAGAATGCTACAGATTCAGTAATGATAAATTTCCTGGAAGAGAACATCCTTGCAAGATTTGGTTGTCCAAGGAAAATAGTCACAAATAATGCACAAGATTTCAAATCTATTTCTATGATAAAAAAAAATTAAAAAATATAATATCATTTTGGGCCATTCTATAGCTTCTTATCCTCAAGGAAATGGGATGGCAGAATCGTCTAATAAAAATTTAATGACGATAATTAAGAAATTTTTGACAAAAAATAAGAAATCTTGGCATATACATTTAAAATATGCTTTATGGGCAAACTGAATTGGCACCAAGAAATCTATAGGTATGTCTCATTTCCAATTATTTTATGGTACAGATGTTATTCTTCCTATTAATATTTCTCTTCCTGTGATGAAACTCTGGCAGGATGTGAATGAAGAACCAAATGATCTAATAAGAAGAAGAAATCAAATAATTGAAGTCCAGCAAAATAGAAGAGAAGTGGAGGATAAGCTCCAGAAATGCCAAGACAATATGAAACCCATCTTTGATAAGAAAGCTAAAGATAGGGAGTTTCTCCCTAGAGATTTAGTCTTGAAGTGGGAATCCAGAAAAGAAGATGCTAGGAAACACAACAAATTTGACCATCTCTGGTTTGGACCTTTCAAAATTGCAGCAGCTGAAGGGAGAAACTCATTCTCTCTTGAAAATTTAAATGGATAAATTCTTGAGGCCCCTATCAATGGGTGGTTTTTAAAACATTTCATGTAGTAGTTTACTTTTTAGTTTCCATTGTGTATACCGAATTGGATTGGATTGACATTGGCAAAAAAAACAATCATTTTTTTAGAGAAATATTTGAGTATTTTTCAATGATCAATTTGTGTAAATATTCTCAAGAAAATAATGTTTTCAACTTTATTTTAAGAAAAACAAAAAGAAAATATATTTTTTTCTACAGAAGATAAATTACCTTTCACTTTGAAAAATAAAATTCATTCACTAATGAATAAAAAAATACTTCTTCTGACAAAAATAGTTGAAAATTTCATAAATAAGACCATCAAAATATAACAACAGTATTTGAAAACTAAAGTTTCAAATTTATATGTTCAAATTCTGATTTGATTTCACAGCTTCAAAAAACAAAAACAAGGGGTATATGGAAGATTACTAATGACTATTGAAATCAAATGCATTTTCATTATGTATTGCTTCTTTTACTTCCACAAAATCCTCTAACTTTTGCAACTCTATTTTTCCTTGTAGAGCCAATGATCGTGGTTCTTCAACAACATTTTGACGATCTCTTGGAGGTAAATCTTCTTCAAAATAGGAGATGATGTTGCAGAAACTCGAGACTTATCTAATTCCGCAGAAACATTCATTTGAGGTCGTCATCTACGAAAAATTCTCAAATGACAGAGATAAAAATTTAAACGACTTGTGTTTTGACCTACTTCCCTCGTTGCAGACACCATTTCTTCTCGATGTCGCAGTTCTTGAGATTGAATTCACTGATGAAGTTGAAAATTCAAAGTTTGAATCTCTTCAATATTTTCTAACTGCTCTCGAACCTTTTCCTGGAGAGTAAAGATCGCACAATTGACACACTCACAATCATCATGCTCAACACTCATCTTTTCCCTTCTTTGGACTCTATGGAATTAGGTGACAAACGAATACAATCCCTTGTCCAAAACTTCAAAATAAAACACGTAGAAGTTCCTCTTCTCCCTTATTGTTTAAGTAAAAATAAAAATCTGATTGAAATAGATGAGGGATGTTTTCCCACGAATTAAAGATAGTGTCATCATATGATGTAAAGATTGGAGAAGTGGGGAAAATACAGTCTGAAGCTTCAGGTTGATTGGGTATAAGTTCATCTCTAGTACGAAAATAAATTATTAAATATAAAAAAAATCAAAACGGTTAGAAAGTGACTGCGGGACAGAGCAAATCAGAAGTCTCATCTGACACAGAAACTCGTGTGAAATTACGATTGTTCAGATTAAGAGGTTAGAATGTTTGATATAATTATTTCTCCCTCTCTCCCTAGTTCTTTCAATAAACAATATTATTTTTCTTTCTCATCATATTGATCCTTGTAGAAATGATAAAACTTAGCCTAATACTAAAAACTTAGAAGCATATTTTCAAAATAGGTTGGGCAAATTTTTTATGCTTCTTTAATTTTAATTGAAAAAGTATGTCTAGGCTAATCCTAGTAAATTTAGCTCTAATATCATATTTCAGCTCACGAATTTGCTCAAGGTTTATCCCTGAAATGAATAACTTTTCCCCAAAATTAACCGATAAGTAAAGGTATACTTAGAATTGGAAGAAAAACCAATCTCAGAATATTCTTAAAATTGTAGACATACCTTATTTTTCATCAAGATCTTAAACATATTTCAGCCCTTGTGTTTTACATACAAATTGATTGCCCCCACTTCAAAGTAATAAAATCAAAGACAAATGGTGAAAGGAAATTCAAAAATTGATTGATCCCATCTTGTCCCAATAGAGATGATGAAAGGAAATTCATATATTGATTGCTCTCATCTCGGTTAAATGAAATTATGTTTCTGAAGTAGTGAAAGGAAATTCAATTAAGGGAGATATAGATAACTTCACCGGGGTACTGAACAGGCTCGTTGCAGTGAAGTAATATCTATGATATATGTAAGGTTGTCTTACACATCTATATAATATACTCTCTTATCTAGTTCATTTTCAATAATATTTATATCCTGAACCAACTAGGATTCCTTAAATAAATAAAAATTATATCTGTATAACCTTGAAAAGCGAACAAAGTCGGTCAAAATACGATATTTTTGTTAAAATTACTTTGATTATTCTAAAAAATTCTCGAATCAATTTTAAGGAAGGAAAACACTTATTAGTCTGGCTTGAAATCAATCACAAAATGTGCTTTAAGATCTTTAGATATGGTTATGTTCATTTTTCTATATATAATTAAATTTAAAATAAAACAAGAAAAAAAAATTTGATAAAAGAAGCAATAATGACTCCATTTACCGAATAAAGGCATCTTGTCCACTGTTCTTTTGTGCCTCAAAGGGAGCCACAATGCCCAGATGGAGCCTATGTTATAACACTTTAGAAAATTTCAAATAAAAATTAGACTTTGATTTCTTTGTGTTTTGATCTTTTAAAAATAAATTACGAAAAAAATAGGAATCGTTCTTTTTAAAATAAAAGATATGATTGTTATATCTTGACATGGGGCATCCATTTCTCATCTTTTAAAAAAAATTAGTCATCTGGATAGATGTCTCTTGTGATTTCGGAGTTTTAAAGTTGCACGAGTTTTAAACAAAAGAAAACTACAAAGTGTTGGATATATTATCATTGATGTCAACAATCGATGTGATGATCTGTTGTTAATGATGAATTGCCACAGATGAGATTGTCATTTATGTCAGCAAGTATATTAGTTTGCAGAAGATGTCAAAAAGTATGCAGAGATCGAAAGTGCAATATCGGGAGGAGGAGCGAACAGTATGAAGATCGAAGCACAGAAGGAAAAGCATATTGCTCAGTATATCAGAAGAAGCGAACAATATGAAGATCAAAATCTCAAAAGGGAAAACGCAGTACGTTAGAAGATGCAGAATATGTTAGCAAATGCAGTTAAAGGCTGAAGAAATTCATGATTATTGTTGACCACAATAGGATCAATAATATTCCTATGATAAAATCTCAGGAGGGTTAACAAACGCAGAGATCAAAGCTCGGAAAGAAAAACGCAAGCTCAAGGTGAGAAGCTTCAACAGGCGTCCGAACAAGAGTGAGAAGCCTCAGCAGTTGTCCGATCAAGAGGTTGACCGTGTTGATAATCTAATATAATGGAGATCGGTCATATGAGTGACCATGGGCTTGAGGACCATTGGAAGATCGTGACCGTCGGATATGCAAGCTATCAATGGCAGGAATGAATTGCGAGGAGTGAAAGTAGAATTAAACCACTCGCTATTTACAATCCAACTAATGACTAGATCATCAAATCACACAGCTTCAAATATCTACGACTGTGGTTGATCCAGCTAACAACCAGTTTAAGTCAGATTAAATGGTGATTGTTGGATGTGCAATCGCAAAATATATGGCAGGGATAGATTGCAGAGATTGAAGGGAAAATTAAATCACTCACAAGTTGTAGTTCTGCAATCATCGTCAACCGTTGATCTGCTTCGAGAATATCCACAGCCGTTGGATCATCTCAAAGTGGAAATATAGGATAAGCAGGGCTAAAAGGTTGAGATTTTGATGAGCCGAATACCCGTCAGTCGTCGGATCATGTTAAAGTGGAAGGACAAGATAAGCTACAAGAGTTTCATTACTGACAAATCGAGTCATTGATCCAAGATCCAGATCGAATGAACGTCCTTCACTTCGGGTATAAAGATGTGAGGAAGTTACGCTCCGTCAGTTTGAGATTTGAAATTTGCAAAGCCCGGAGATCCAAAATAAGTTCTCGTCCATCAGATCAACCGGAGTAGATATCGGTCATTGGATCATCCAAGAAAGATCTCATTTGTGAGAAATCTCGTCATTCGTTGGATCATTCCAAATGGAAGGACGAGATAAGATAGAAGAGTAGCACCATAAACAGATTGATTTGTCAATCTAAGTCCATGATCAACGAACACAATTTAGTTTGGATATAAAGCTGCAAGGAGGTTACACTCTGGAAAGTTTGAGATTCGAAATACCTGAAGCTTGGAAATCTGAAATAAATAAGGATCGTTGGATTTGGAGGACAAACGAGGATCATTGGATCGGGGATATTGGTTAGCAGACCATGTAAGCAAAAGGGCATAGTGGCAGACCATGTCAGGAGATCCATGTCAGTGAACCTCGTCAGCAAGGACGTGTGGGTCATCCAGATCAGCAAACCTCGTTAGCAAGGATGCGTGGAAGACCACATCAGCAAGTACACATGGCATAATCATAATATGACAAGTGTCAAGAGTAAATTGGCTTGTGCCATGTCAACAAGTGACGTAAGCGAGTTATGTCACTCCGAAAGAATTGATTTGGGAGTTTTACCTCGAACGAATGTCAAAATTCCTGAAGGACGAAGGTCTGAAGTCGCTCTCAGACATCGATCTGAGATACAGTTCGGAAGTCATGACAACCGTTAGGTCCAGGAGAAGAACATGTGTCACATAGGGAGATCTACATCGATAGATCCACGTCAGCAAGACTACGTCACCAAGGACACATGGCACAGTCAAAGAACGACAAGTGTCAAGCTGAATCGACATTTCAGGTGCGTGAAAATCATGAACTAGAGTGACACATGACAACTACTCATCTCATGACACGTCAGCAAGGGACATAAGAAACTTACGTCACTCCAGGAGTTTTGCTTCGGGAGATATACGACCAACACTTGCCCAAAGTCCCAAAGTCCTGAATGTTGTATTCCCAAAGAGGACATGAGACATCCAATCTGAAAGATCGCTTCAAGAGCATTCATGTTAGTCAATCTACTACAGTGGAAGGATAGTGTAAGAAGAAACGTTAATCGACAGCAAGCAGTGTCCACTATTGATGACTTACACAACAGGTGATCACTCCGGAGGAAAATGGAGTAGTGTTTATTCGAAACCTCTGAAGTCCCAAAGCGGACATAAGTCATATGATCTGAAAGATCACATTGGGAGTGTTCTCAATCGTTGATCATACTATAGTGAGAGTTGAGGCTTAATAATTCCGAGGCCCAGAGATGCGAAAGGATCTCAACCGTTGATCGAGAAAGGGACATGCATCAGTGGATTGTCAGCTCCGAAATATTGACGTTTGGAGGAGAGAAGGGGATTGAGATTTGATATCTTCTGAGTCTAGAGATCCGAAGGATATCTCAACAGTCAATCTCATGTCGAGTGTAGTATCGACCGTTGATCAAATTACAGTGGAAGGATAACATAAGCATAAACGACGAAGTCACAGAGTAATTGGTGGCCATCCATCTCATTGCTTGATTAATTCATGGTCGTTGGATTAAGCAATGAAGGATAGATGTAAAAATCATATATAACCATTGATCTGGTTTCGATATGGAATGTGAACCATATGATTCATGAGATTTGAAATGTTGGAAGTCATGAAGACCCGAATGGAGAAAACTCGAAGTCTTGACAATCGTCCATTTCAGGAGATTGAATTGTGACCGTTGAATCGATAAACACTCAAGCGCTCATCTCGCCTAATGTGAATTCATCGTCGTTGGTCATATGGTCAAGAGACTTTAAAGGGCATAATGTATGGGTCGCTTAAATTGTTAAGCATGTGGTTCTACACCATTGATCATATGGACTGGTTTGAAAGAAGCGTCGATCTCTGTTATCACAGAGACGAAGGAAATCGATCCATGACTATGATCGATTTGTGAAAGGAAAGGGGATATCGGGTGTAACGTTGAAGACCTGGATTGATGAACGGGTGGTCCCAAAAGATATTGTAAATGGACAAGTTAGTTATAACTTGTTGCACAAGTCGGCTCAATAAATTAAATAAGTTTTGAAGCATAAACAAGTATAAATACACCATGATTGGTTTACTTGAAATGGTGCTTGATGATGAAGTGTGGCTTGTGAAGTGAAGAGGCGAATCTGGACTTGAGGTCCATGCGAATATAAGAGAGAGAAGTAGAATCAAAGACCTTGAGAGGAATTGAAGAGGAAAGATAATGTGGAGAAGGGAAAATGTCAAAGAGAAGATGAAATGTGGTGATGAGTCTTTTCTGGTATACCTCTGATCACAAGATAAGAATTGATTCTATAATGGATCACTACTACTGAAGTTGAATAAACTCTAGTTGGATAGACTAGGCCCTATCAGCAAGCTGGGTCTTGCCTGAGAGTTGGTGTTCTCTGAGTAGTTGGTGCTCCTTACTTCAGTTGGTGCTGGAAAAAATCAGTTGATGCTGGGAAAATCCTCTTTCACATATATTCATATCAATTATACAAAATCTTATACAAACATCTGGTGTTTATGTGTCCATTGTAATTATGATTTGATTGTTCTTAATCTATTAAAATATGTTTTAACTGCTAACCTATGAGAAGAAAAAGTTAGAATAGTCCACACACTAATTCACCCCCCCCTCTTAGTGTGGGCAGTGTGTTCAAAAATTGGTATTAGAGGGGGTTCCTTCAAAACATAGTTTAAACACTGGAAGGTAGATTCTGAAGAAATAGGTGGACAGATGGCTCTCTCCGCAATTGAAGCTCCCTTATTTGATGGAACAAATTATTCCTCATGGAGAGAAAATATGAAACAGTATTTGAAGTCAAAAGGATCTAAATTTTGGAATACAGTAGTAAGCAAGCTCTGGGAATTAAATACATCAAAGAATCTATCCAAAATTATGGTCCAAAGAAGAGAAAGGAAGAACAATGAAGTGGCATTGAAGATTCTTCTCAACGGATTGTCAAATACAATCAAGGAAAGCATAGGACTATACACATCCACCAAGGACTTATGGATGAAGTTAGAAAAGATATATCAAATCAAAGGTGAAGACACAAAAGACATTCCTATCAAGGAAGAAGATGAAGACTCAACCATCAATAAAGGTAAGGACTCTCCACAATATTTCGATTCCAATAGCAGTGATATTGAATGCTCCTCTTGTTGGAACAGGGGCAGACCCAGGGTTCAATGATACAACAATGCACCAACAAAACCCTAATTACCGACCCTTTCAGCGACACCTACAAAGCATATGAGGTCTCACTCGAGGTAGAGGTAAGGGTGGTTGTGCGACTAAGGTGTCTGCAACCTTAGCTGGGACATAGATCTATGATTATATCACTTACAGAGAACTTAGCATTGATCATTCATCAATATTCAACCCTTATTATACTTCGCATATAGCATAGAGTATTGCAGCATTCACTTAGATCTAAGGTATTTCAGTACTTAGCAACAGTAAAACAGATCAGATCAAGTAGATTAGCATTAAGCATCTTCATACATATCAGATCTACTATTCATACACATCTAATGAAGCACAAAGCATAAGTAGATCTATATAAATATATCAAAGCACTTAGCAAAAGCAGAGATAAACACATCAAGTCAAAGCACAGAGCATAACACATAGATTTATGTGGTTCACCCCCACCCTGGGGCTACGTCCACTAACTCTTCTTCTTATATTAGCGTCTCCAATCGATTACAAGCACGGAGCCATCAAAACCTATTGCGCATAGGACAAAATATCTGTGCATCTCGCTAGATCCTTCTTCCTTGCCCTTCAGCACAAAGCCTTCTATACCTTCACTCAGGGACTTGCACTAAGCTCTGAAAGCCTATAGAATGCACAACACCTCGATCACACAAATCCCACTTGTCACATAGCCTATATCACATAGATACAATAGATACTCTACTAGATGCCTAGACATCTATTTATACTTTTACAAAAGTGGGCCTAAGCGTGGGTGAACCCACGGGCCGACATTCCTTTCC
The DNA here is from genome assembly GCA_000966675.3 of Picea glauca. Taxonomy (NCBI): domain Eukaryota; kingdom Viridiplantae; phylum Streptophyta; class Pinopsida; order Pinales; family Pinaceae; genus Picea; species Picea glauca. The sequence goes on along the minus strand of JZKD02S2132335.1, from coordinate 30,716 downwards.
CATTAAATATTCCCAAAACCCAAAATGGGCCCAAAAGTGGGTCGAGATCCTGTGATCTCTGCTTTGTCTAGCGCTCCATCTTTGATAGGCTGTCGAAGTCCCAAAAATGGTCAAACATGACCAAGTAACTCCAAAACTTGGTCAAGGGCCAACAGGCCCCCAACACTCACCTATGACTCGTCCCAAGTCACTCCAGTCTGAGCAATTCTACCTCGAATGCCTCAAGCTTGGCTCAAGCTGCTTCAACCTACTGTAATGCTACTACCTCTTGCTCAGTGAACTCCTATATGAGTGCATCATTGACTGGCCCTTCTAGGCGTTGTTCTGCTATGATGAAGACATGTTCAAGATCTGCTCCTTGGTTTTCAACTTCGGTGAACAGTTGGCATGCCTTCTCTTGCACTGGTTGAAGTCGTTGATAGACTTCCATCACTTTGGTCTTGATTGTGTGGATCTTTTTCTGGTACGTGCACTGCTCTGGAAACCTCTTCATTATTTCAACTGGTGTTAAGGCCTTCAATTGTGCCTGTAGCGTATCTGCGTGTTGCTTTGCTTCCTGGAGCTGCGACTCCAATGCCTGTAACTTTGGATTTTCTGTAAGGTTTTCATATGTCTGAGTGTTCTTGGAGCTCAGATACTTGTACTCCAAGCCAAGGGATTTCATTCTGGAAACTGTGCTATGAGCAGTTGCCTCTCTTAGGTCTCTGATTTCTTGAGGAGTCTCGGGTACAGTATGAAGTTCCAGATCTGCAATGCACTACTGAAGATGTTGGATTTTTTCTTCGAGTTGCACCACCTATTGTGGGACTCATTCCTCAATTGTCACTTCTATGATTGTCACGAAGCGAAGTGCATTGTGAACTCTTTCTCATACTTCGAGTTTCTCTGCGAGCAACTGTTCCTTGTTTTTTTGTAGCACTTCTTTCTCTTCATCCCATTTTTCTTGTAGAGTGAGACTTTCCTTTTCTGCAGTTCTTTTGTGGTCCTCAAGGTCTTTCTAAACTTGTGCTAAAGCCTGGGTGGCTTGTGCTATATCTTCTTGAGCTCATCGCAGTCGAGCTTCGACTGTATCAGCAATCCGATGTAGTTAGGTTGGCTCATCACCTAAGTATGTTGTTCTTGATGGTAGGGGCGCAGTGGAAACTACGTGGCTAGACTATATTTCTTGTTGTGCTCCTTGAAGCTTGTCCCTGATGCGATTGAACATGTCCTCCTTCTTGGTTTCCTGATTTTCTTCTATCTTGAGCGAAGTGTCCTTCAGTGTAGCGATTATGAAGTCGAAGTCGTTCGGAGTGAGAACAGTCTCAAACTTGGTTCTAGTTGCCTTAGCTTTCTTCCTGGACAAAGGATTTTGTGGGGTAACCTTCCTTTTCTTGGAGGGATCCTCCTCCTCTCTAGGTAGTGTAACTTCGTCTTTATTTTGATCAACCTCTGTGTTACCTGGATCTCCACCATCACCTCTCTGTGCAGGTGAGATCGAAGTGGTCTTCGTAGAAGTATTGTTGACATCTTGAACTTCTTCATCTTTCTTGGTCTTGCTTGATCTAGGGGTATCATGCACAAGGTCTGGACTTTCTATCTCAGAAATCTCCATGGGGTCTGCTAAGATGAGGAAGTCTGTCGACCACTCCTTCGTAATATCCTCCAAGTCATCTTCTATAAACTTGTAATAGGACTGTAACTACTGCGTGTGCTCGTCAGCGCATACTGTGATGTATATAAAGTGCCTATCTACGTTGAACTTCATCAGGGGCCGAAACTTGTAGAGGGTGTTCAGAGTTATGTGCGGTGTAGATTGGATTGCGATCTTCAAATGATTGTAGTAGGCATGGAAGATGACATTGGATTGCCACTGCTTGTTCATATCACTCGAGTACCACAAGGTACTGAAATTCACAGATAAAGGCTCAAAGGGCTCGATGTCCGGGAAGGTCGCACCTTCCAACATCTCCCATGTGATGAAAGCTATCAATATGAGAAGACAGCTAAAGTGGAACTCATATCCTTGGTCCTGCGCTCCTCTGCAATCAAGATTTAGTTGGTTCATGAGGTATTGCACCCAATTCATCTGTAGTCCTTCTGCGTACTTCCTAGCGAGGTCAACAATGAAGCCAATTACTTGGGTGGGTCGGTTCTTGTGAACTAGCTTGCCTGCGATCAGCTGACATGTGAGGCACACTGCACCGCTCTGGATAGAAGCTACCTTGTAACCTCGCGTACCCTTCTCTACATCTCCATAAGTTTCTTTGATTCATTGGGCTAATGCTCAGTCTGAGGTCTTTCCAGGGTAAAACTCCTGTGGGTCAAGGCCCTGCATGCTCAGCCCTGTGATCCGATTGATCAAGGTCGGATCCACAGTGATGCGATGGTTCAACCATAAGTAACCTCCTTGATAGCAAGACAACAGTAATTTCACACATGCGTTTACTTCCTGGTGTCGATCGAAGTGCGAGATCTTCATCACATTAAGCAATGTGGACTACGTGAGGTTCTGGGTCCATGGCTGCGGGATAATCTTTGAATTCTTGCCTTTGGTCCTGGTTAAGTATTTATGCGGAGCCAATATGCAGTAAGATTTCTGGTCTCCAAGGTTGAAGTCACTAAATTTTAGCGTTGTGAGCTTATCTTGGTCAGCGTGAACTACGCGCACCCCTTTTGGAAGGTATGCAGTGATCACAGCATATTCAAACTCTCGGGGTACACTGTCACAGTTGATGGCATCACTTAGAGGGGGTAGATAGGCAGGTAGAATGCTTGGAATCAGCTTGGCATTGGCGAGGTGACCTCTGTGCTTAGTACATTTCTCATCGGCTAGTCGGGATGGACCGACGCGAGCAGTGGATGGAGAGGCTGCCATCCCTCTCGTGGATGATGCCTGTAATCCTGTGGATAACCCTCGCTCCGACATGACTCTCTTAGTTCTTATCTCAAGGATAACTTTTGTTACGGATTCTTTAGTAGCGGTAATCTTGTCGGACATACGTGCTCAAGATAAAATAATCGGGTTCACGATGGTCTTAGACACTGCACTAGAGTGAACAGCAAGAGCATAATGAGCATTGTATGCAACTGCTAGTCTGCGGGCTTCAAATTCTCAATTGGCAAAAGTGTTCTTCGTTCATGGCGCAACGAGATAAATAGGCAATCTTGGCAACGGTTTACTTGCAATGGTTATGAGCCTCATTAACTCTTCTTTTGTCCGTTATGGCGTGGTCCAATGGTATGGTGGTGAACCATAAATGCTTTTATAGTCGTTCGGAGCAGTAGTCGAATGGATATATTGGCTTCCAATGACTATATTTCTTTGCTATAGCGAAGTGTCATATTTCGTTGTTTTGATATCCTGACAAAGTTCCAGTTCTTTAAAGTTTCTTTCTGTGGGGTACCCTCTGGAACCTGTTGTAACTTCTCAATATTGCCCTTCTTCTTACGTAGCTTCCTAGCCCTTTTTCCCATGAGCTTCGTCTCGATGGTTCTTTTCCCATTTTGATTCTTATTTTCCTTAGGCATAGTCACTTCGCGTTGCTGGGATCCTTTCATAGGATTCATGTGTATCACTTCTTCTAGGGTAGAAATGTCAATCTTCGGTATGTCTTTCGATGTTCCTATAGCTTCAATATCTAGGCTTCTAGTGTCAGGTATCTTCGATCTATTTTCCTATTCTTCAATCAACTATGCAATCTATCGGGTCATGAAATCTTTTAACTCTTGACTCTTATGTTCTAAGACTTCTTCTTCTTCCTTCTTTCTAGCTTGATCTCTGTCAATCCAATATTTTCCTAGTAACATGGTAAACAGGGCATTGTCTTCAATAAATTTAATAATCTCAAAGTCTTCCTTTGTCGACATTCCCTTGACTGTCATAGGTATCTGAGCGAGCTTTCCACATAACATCATCAGTTTTCCTTTGAATAGTCATATTCCTCCTAATGAAGGGATCATAGCAGGCTTCCCTATAGCTTCCCAAGTTCTTTTTGGCATAATGTTCACTTGTGTCTCTTCATCAAGGATAGAGTCAATGTCGAAGTCTTCTATTCTTTCTTCAATGCACTATTTTTCTTTGAAAATCTCTGATAGCTTAACATATCATTGGTCATTCAGTGTCTCTTTCATTTGTATCAATACCTTCTCTGATTCTTGTTGGGTTTCTGCCTCATCTGGATCTATCTTAGGTTTTTCCTGATTCAGATTCATTTCTTCAACCTAGAGATCATTCTAGGGCAATCCAATACCTCATGGTCGATAGCTTTGCAACAAAGAAAACTAGATCCTTTACCAATTCATTCCTTAGCAAGATGTCCAGGTCTTATGCAACTGTAACAGAGGGTCACTCCTCTCTTTCTTTTAAACGATCCCCAACTTCTTCTATACTGCGCACTAGGATCATAGTAGCTAATCTGCAAAAAATTATTTCTAGGATCCTGCATCCATTTGTTAGTCCAAACATTTTTTCTATGCAT
>JZKD02S2132335.1:7675-17882 GCA_000966675.3 Picea glauca | reverse complement strand
ACAGTATAATATGTTGGAACTGCAATCATGTTGGACATATTGTTGCACATTGTTACACTATGAGATGCTATAGTTGTGGTGGATATGGCCACAAAGCCTATAACTGTTGGAACTCGATAAAACAGTTAATGAGAAATACTTCATATAGTATGAAAAAAGGAGTAAATGGAACATGGAAGAAAAATGAAGTTGCATTAATAGAATATTAGAGAAATAAGTTTAAGAAACTAGGACACTCATAGATGTGGGTAGCAAAGATTGAACAAGTGAACAGGAGTGAAGTTAATTGTTGCAAAAAGAATTGCAGTCATGTGACAAGCATAGTATAAAGTTGTCTCAGACAAATTTAGAGTAATGAACAGTAAAGAAGCATCTTGGATAAAGACGGATACATCTAGTTAGAGACCGATGAGAATCAATGGGTAGATCCAAGATTTGTTTGAATAAGACGAGCTACAATTGTGTTGTGTTCCAGTAGGACAACGACATCTACAGGAGCAACATATTGATGTACAAAATGAGGTACATGACATCCTGTAGAGATAACAAGAGGAGAAACCCTGTCAGTAAAAGATACCCTTTTAGAAACAAAGGGGGAGAACAATCAGTGAATACTCAAGGGAAGTTTTGATTAGAAAATTAAGAAAGTAGTTAGATTGATTTTTGAAAAGACTCGATCACTACAAATATTGGTACCAAGAAGACTACTCATTTGAAACACAAAAATACCATACAATTGAGATAAGAAGTTAGAAAATTAATAGGGAAAAAACCTTGTTAGAAAGAGCTACCTTTTCAGAAACAAAAGGGGAGAGTAGTCAGAAGCAAAGAGAAGAGCATATTGACAGGGGGAGTCATTTAGTTATGATAGACATAACATAATTTCAAGATGTGTTACCCAAGTTCATATTCTAGTCAGCAATATATAGAGCTTTACCACAGGAGGAAAAACCCTTTTCCATTGATGTCAAAGGGGGAAAGAAACTTCATAAAAGGAAAACTTCATAAGAGGAAAGCATCATCATGTGGGGAGTTTTGAATATGAAGTTAGTGGGTTGCCCTCAATGAAAAAGGGGGAGCTTGTTGGATATATTGTCATTGATGTCAATAGTCGATGTGATGATCTGTTGTTAATGATGAATTTCCACAAATGAGATTGCCATTGATGTCAACAAGTATATCAGTTTGCAAAAGATGTCAAAAAGTATGAAGAGATCGAAAACGCAAGATCAGGAGGAGGAGCGAACAGTATGAAGATCGAAGCTCAGAAGGAAAAGCGCATTGCTCAGTATATTAGAAGAAGCAAACAATATGAATATCAAAAGCTCAGAAGGGAAAACACAGTACATTAGCAAATGCAGAATACGTTAGCAAATGTAGAGAAAGGCTGAAGCAATTCGTGATTATTGTTGATCACGATAGGATCAACAATATTCCTATGATAAAATCTCAGGAGGGTTAACAAACGCAGAGATCAAAGCTTGGAAGGAAAAATGCAAGCTCGGGGTGAGAAGCTTCAGCAGGCATCAGATCAAGAGTGAGAAGCCTCAATAATCATCCGATCAAGAGGTTGACTGTGTTAATCATCTAATATAACGGACATCGGTCATATGAGTGACCATGGGCTTGAGGACTGTTGGAAGATTATGACCGTCAGATTTGCAAGCCATCAACGACAGGATTGAATTGCGGGGAGCAAAAGAAGAATTAAACCACTCGCTAGTTACAATCCAACTAACGACTAGATTGTCAGATCAACCAGCTTCAAATATCTACGACTGCGGTTGATCCAACTAACGACCAGTTTAAGTCAGATTAAATTGTGAACGTCGGATGCACAATCGCAAAATCTATGGCAGGGATAGATTGTGGAGATTGAAAGGAAAATTAAATCACTCACAAGATGTAGTTCCGCAATGATCATCAACCGTTGATCTACTTCGAGAATCTCCACAGCTATCGGATTATCTCAAAGTGGAAAGATAGGATAAGAGGGGCTAAAATGTTGAGGTTTTGATTAGCCGAATACCCGTCAGCTGATGGATTAAACCTGATTCCCGTCATTTATCAGATCATGTTAAAGTGGAAGGACGGGATAAGCTATAAGAGCTGCATCACAGACAGATAGAGTCGTTGATCCAAGATCCATATCGAACGAACGTCCTTCACTTCGGGTCTAAAGATGTGAGGAAGTTACGCTCTGTTAGTTTGAGATTTGAAATTCACGAAGCCCTGAGATCTGGAGATCTGAAATAAGATCTCATATGTCAGATCATCCAGAGTAGATCTCAATTGTTGGATCATCCAAGGAAGATATCATTTGTGTGAAATCCCATCGGTCATTGGAGCATTCCAAGTGGAAGGACAGGATAAGCTAGAAGAGTATCACCGTAGATAGATCGAGTCGTTGATCAAAGTCCATGATCGACAAACATAATTTAGTTCAGATATAAAGCTGTGAGGAGGTTACGCTCTGGAAAGTTTGAGATTTGAAATACCCGAAGCCCAGAAATCTGAAATAAATAAGGATTGTTGGATTTGGAGGAAAAACGAGGATCGTTGGATCAGGGCTATTGGTCAGCAGAACACATCATCAAAAGGGCATAGTGGCAGACCATGTCAGGAGATCCACGTTAGTGAACCTCATCAGCAAGGACGTGTGGGTGATCCACGTCAGCGAACCTCGTCAGCAAGGACGCGTGGAAGACCACTTCAGCAAGTGCACATGGCATAATCAGAAGATGACAAGTGTCAAGAGGAAATTGGATCGTGCCATGTCAACAAGTGACGTAAGAGAGTTAAATCACTCCGAGAGAATTACTTCAGGAGTTTTACCTCAAATGAATGTCAAAAGTCCCGAAGGACGAAGGTCTGAAGTCACTCTCAGTCGTCGATCTGAGATATGGTTTGAAATTCAGGACAGTTGTTAGATCCAAGAGAAGAACATGTGTCACATGAAGAGATATACATCAACAGATCCACGTCAGCAAGGACACGTGGCACAATCAGAGAACGACAAGTGTCAAGATGAATCGACATTTTAGGTACGTGCAAATCATGAATCAGAGTGACATGTGGTAGCTACTCAGCTCATGGCACGCCAGCAAGTGACATAAGCAACTTACGTCACTCTGAGAGTTTTGCTTCGGGAGATATACCACCACCACTTTGCCAAAGTCCCAAAGTCCTGAATGTCGTAATCCCGAAGAGGACACAAGACGTATGATATGAAATATCACTTTAGGAGCATTCCTGATCGTCGATCTACTACAGTGGAAGGATAGTGTAAACAAAAACATTAACCAACAACAAGCGGTGTCCACTGTTGATGACTTACACAGTAGATGGTTACTTCGGAGGAAAATGGAGCAGTGTTTATTCGAAACCTTTGAAGTCCCGAAGCGAACATAAGTCGTCTGATCTGAAAGATCACTTCAGGAGTGTTCTCAACCATTGATCATACTATAGTGAGAGTTGAGGCTTGAGAATTTCGAAGCTCGAAGACGCGAAAGGATCTCGACCGTTGATCGAGAAAGGGACACGCGTCAGCGGATTATTAGCTCTGGAAGATTGACGTTCGAAGGAGAGAAGGGGTTTGAGATTTGATATCTCCATAGTCTAGATATCCGAAGGAGATCTCGACTGTCGATCTCATGTCAGTTGTACTATTGACCATTGATCAAATTACAGTGGAAGGATAGCTTAAGCATAAAAGACGAAGTCACAGAGTAATTGGTGGCCATCTGTCTCATTGCTTGATTAATTCATGGCCATTGGATTAATCCATGAAGGATAGACATAAGAATCGTATATAACCATTGATTCAGTTCTGAGATGGAATGTGAACCATCTGATTCGAGAGATTTGAAATGTTGGAATTCACGAAGACCCGAAGGGAGAAAACCCGAAGTCCTGACAATTGTCCATTTCAGGAGATTGAATCATGACCGTTGAATCGATACAATCTCAAGCACTCATCTCGCCTAATGTGAGGTCATTGTCGTTGGTCATATGGTCAAGAGACTTTAAAGGGAAGAATGTATGGGTTGCTTAAATTGTTAATCATGTGGTTCTACGCCATTGATCATATGAACTGGTTTGAAAGAAGCGTCGATCTCTGTTATCACAGAGACGAAGGAAATCGATCCATGATTGTGATCGATTCGTGAAAGGAAAGGGGATGTCGGGTGTAACGTTGAAGACCCAGATTGATGAACTGGTGGTTACAAAAGATATTGTAAATGGACAATTTAGTTAGAACTTGTTTCACAAGTCAGCTCAATAACTTAAATAAGTTTTGAAGCATAAACAAGTATAAGTACACCATGATTGGTTTACTTGAAATGGTTCTTGGTGATGAAAAGTGCCTTGTGAAGTGAAGAGGCAGATCTGGACCTGAGGTCCATGTGAATATAAGAGAGAGATGCAGAAGCGAAGACCTTGAGATGAATTGAAGAGGAAAGACAAAGTGGAGAAGGGAAAATGTCAGAGAGAAGATGAAATCTGGTGATGAGTGTTTTATGGTATACCTCTGATCACGAGATAAGAATTGATTCTATAATGGATCACTACTACTGGAGTTGAATAAACTCTAGTTGGATAGACTGGGCTCTATCAACAAGCTGGTTCTTGCCTGAGAGTTGGTGCTCTCCGAGGAGTTGGTGCTGGAAAAAAATCAGTTGATGTTGGGAAAATCCTCTTTCACATATATTCATATAACTATATTCATATCAATTATTCAAAAGCTTATACAAACATCTGGTGTCTCTGTGTCCATTATAATTATGATTTCATTGTTCTTAATCTGTTAAAATATGTTTTAACTGCTAACCTGTGAGAAGAAAAAGTTAGAATAGCCAACACACTAATTCACCCCCCCCCACTTAGTGTGGGCAATGTGTTCAACACAAAGTCACTTTGAGACTTTGTGATTCGAGAGTTTCAAACTCAAGATGTTTAAAGATCTAAAAACCGTGAAGTTGCGAAGATCTAAAGTCGCAGAGACAGGGTCTCATGAAAATATTTTAAATAGATCTAATGATGAGTCATAGACCACCAATCAAAAACTTTATTTGTGTTGACACGTGGCACTCTTTTTTGGCATTTTTGTCAGATCATTCGCATGTTTCTAGGTGACACGTGTCACTCACTTTCTATGACACATCATCAAAAGTGACGTAATCACTGCCACATCACTCCGGGAGATTATCCTTGGGGAAATAAATTAATAACAAATTCAAAGGAGCGTTGGAGTGCTAAAGTGCCAAAGCATCTGTGATCATAATAATAAAACATTAAAGATTAATAAACTAAACAATTTTAAGTAGTTGTGATTAACGCTAATTAATCGCTCCGTAGATTCGGTCTTCGGGAGATATCTATTATTCTGCATTCAAAACTCCCAAATGTCGAACTGTCAAAATACTCTCCGCACATACACGTTCACGAACTGCCAAAGCTCTTGAGTCCCAAAGCACTTAAAATTAAAAAGCAATCTTAAGCCATGATTAATTAAAATAAAAAGTAATTAAGGATTGATCAACTACTTTGCGGATTCGGTCTTCGGGAGATATCCATTATTTTGCACTTAAAACTCCCAAATGTCAATATGTTGAAGTACTTTATCTTAATCATGATCATTAATAATACGTCCAGCTGGCTAGGGTAAAATATTGGGAAGAGTGTTGCGACCGCTAGGTAATAAATTTGATAGACTTCTAAATAATTACTCTGTCAATATATTAATGCAAGGATATATAAACATTGATTTTTTTGTAAATATAGGCATTTCAAAATTCAAAGTGTTTTTTCCATTAGCATCTGAAATTTTCGCATTCCGCATTTTTGAGCTCACGGGAGGGTTAACATCAACTTTTGAAAATCACGGCGTCGCGTAAAGTAGGAAAGAAGCAGGATTCATTCACTTAGGAATCAAACCCAAATGTAGATATATTTTCAGACACTACTGCTCGAGCGACAAAAGCCATTAAATCTTGGAAGCAGGTTTATGACATTTTAGAGTAGGAAATTTCTCTTTGTTCGGATGATTCAGTGGAAGAAGAAGATGAGACATTTTCAGCTAAGTTAAGGCATGTGGCTAAATCTGAATTACACAAAGTTGTTGCTTGGCCAAAAATAATGCTATATGATAAGATGGGCCTTACAACACGTGAATATCCCAACGAGAACCATCTACAATCACTAGAATACCATCATCGGCTCTTTTTGACCTGAGGACATTCAATTAATGTACAAATTAACTCCTAACACCAAATATACTTACAATGCATCATTTATAATGAATTTTGAGGATGAGGAATACACTAAATATGATAGAATTGTCCATGATATAGTAAAATCCTGGTGGGGAAATCAAAATAAGTTCAAAACTGATACCCATGGTATACATTCTACAACCTCTTGTGATGCTCATATCGTGTACATTTCCATGATGCTCTATAGAATGTTTGGTAAGAAAAATCCTATGCACTTTACCATAGAATGGGTTCCCCTAATCCATGAGGTTGTTGAGGGATATACTTTTGATTAGGGAAAAATGTTGTCAGATAACTTAGACAAGCAAATTGGGGAATACAAAACGCAGAATTTGAAAGGAGAACATGCTCATTTTTATATTTTTACATGTCTGCATATATTATGGATGCAATTTGTTTCAGGACCCCATTTCATCTTATGAATTGGAGATGGACTCCAACTATCACTGAGCCCATACATTTTTATCATGCTAAGTTATGGGAGGAAAATTGAAAGGACTCTTTTTATGAAATTTATCATAACGTGGTCATTCCAATTCATGAAGTTATATATGGTCATCCTCCCCCTATAATTTCAAAACAAATCATGGGAAATTTGTTGATGATTATAGTTTCGTGAGACATCCTCTAGGACACAAACTAAGTGAGTCGACCTGTGAGAGAGATCATTTTTTGGGTGTGTCAATGAGATGGGTGTGTTGTTCCTCTCTGTACTGATATGAAATGATGTGTTCCCCTGTGTGGGGTGAAGGTGCCCATGTGATGGGTGTGCTTCAGACTCTGGACTGAGTTGTTATGACATATGGTCTACTGCCTTGTGGACTCAGTTGAGTCAGGCTTGAGATGGTACTCCAGATGATTCTCCTATGGACTCAATGAGATAGATATATGTTGAGTAGGATGTCCTTTTGGCTGAGCACAGGTGGATGTACCCTTAATGGATGATCATTAGTGTATGTGTGAGATCCCTTGCTATATTGTCTGAGAGTAAGATTTACCTATAACCCTAATTGTTATGTAAAGGGTACAGGTCAACGCCACCATATGTGAAAGATAATTAATGGTTATTGTAATAATTAATTATTTTATGAGTTAATGAGGTTGGCCCTATTCTTCTAATAGACACCACTTTTGGTTTGTCCAATCTAGTATAAGTAAAGGTGATTTCCCCATTGAGGAAACACACAAATCACTTGACATTTGGAAATTTCAACAAGTACATCTTCTAGGGTTGAAGTGCTCACCTCTCTTGGGAGAAAGTTTCAAGGTAGTATAGCACCCTCTTGTGTGCATTAGGGTTTCATGGTTGGAGGATATTGTCTTGATAATATAGCAAAGGATTTTTGGGTTTTTCTCCCTTGTTGAGAAGGTTTTTCCCAGGGTATTTCTTGTGTTGTTGTGCATGGTATTTCTTCTTGTGATCTTGGTTATTGCAGCAATTGTGAATGGTGTAGATGCATTTGTTTATGGTTCAAGTACATGACTAAAATGAAATAAACCTCATGCTTGATCCCAGCATTGTGAAAATTCAACATGGTATCAGAGCATAGGTCTTGAAGAACCCATTGCACAAGTATTAAATACATTCGTCCTCCTTTCTACAATTCCATACGACCCTCCTTCTTTTTCAATTTCAACACTTTATACTTGGACGTTGGGAATAAAATTGGCATAGGAGAGTATGGCCTCCTTCAACACACTTCCAGATACTCTCAAAGTGCAATTCTGAGAATTTTGTACTTTTGGCCCTAAGGTTTATAAGGTTCCACAATTTTCTGCAAAAAATTCAGATTTAGGGTTTATGCAACTAATTGAAGGAGATTTTTATCTCACTAGTGTTCTTATGACTTTCAAGGCTTATTGTTGGTAGTCATAAGCCCAACAAAAACTAATTTTTCTAGCCTAGCCTAAATGTTAGGTTTTTCTAGCCCAGTTGGCAAGGGTTTGTGAAGAATCTGAAAATATGATGAACAAAACCTTGGTGGAAGATAGGCTTGATGGATCAAGCAACTTCAGTTCCTGGAATTCAAGACTCCAGGTCACCCTTAAAGAAGAAGACTTATTAAGGTTGATACAAAAATGTTTACCAGAGACAACTACCGATGAAGAGAAGGAAGAAAGGAAGGAAGATGATGTCAAGGCAAGGAAGATAATCATCTAATCTATAAGAGATCGTCTCCTGCCTTGTATTACCAACATGAAGACAACTTATGAAATGTATGAAGCATTGAATAAAATGTTTATGAGTAACAACACCCTCAGAGCTCTTACATTGAAGGGACAACTTCAAAATATCAAGATGACAAAAGGTGACACAATTACTACCTTCTTCATGAAGATGTCAGAGATCAGAGATTAGCTAGGTGCCATTGGAAAAATCATATCAGACACAAAACTTGTTTTGACCACTCTCAATAATATTCCAAAACATTGGGAACCATTTCTTCAAAGTATTAGTGGTAGAGAACAATTACCTACTTTTTATCGTCTATGGACAGACTGTACCCAAGAAGAAATCAGACTTATAGCTAGAGGAGTGGAAGACTCCCCTCATTATGAAAATCATGCTCTTGCACTACATACAAAGAAAGGAAGAAATAAAAGAAACTTCATGAAAACATTCAAAGATGAGAAGAAAACATGTTATCAGAGAAAAGACATGTCAAAAGTCCAGTGCTTCAGATGTGACAAGTATGGACACATTGCGAGAAATTGTCTTACTAAGAAGAGAGAAAGACAATATGCTTCCACTACTGACATAGATCTAGACCCACCTCAGAAAGATGAAGACATGAGAAATGAGGATTACTTCCTCTAAAAACAAATACAAGATTGAGCATAAATGTAGACTAGGGTAAGTTTTGTACTACTTTCCTTATTTGATTAGCCTGTAGTTTCTTGATTTCTGATAATGAAGGGTATTATCCCTGGTGTGGGAGCCCTCTTATCTTGGACCATGATCCCTAGTACGGGAGTCCAAATTTTCTTATTTGGTTATTATCCTAGTACATGAGGCCATTTTGATTGTTATCCCTATGGGAGGTCGTATTGGTTATTATCCTAGTACGGGAGGCCAACAAAGTACTGTAGAGTCAGTAGAGGACCTTATAAGACATGATATGCCTCCAAGTTAGAAACACAGAAAAAGGAAAATTTGTATCCTTCAAACTTCAGAGGGAGTCAAACTATTTGAGAAGAAGAAAGAGACAATACCTTATCCCCTTCAGCAGTTCAGAGGGAGACAACCATTGTTCTATTTGATCCAGTTGCTCTAGTTGATATCCCCAGAGACATTGTAGTAGGCCATAAAAGGCATGTCTGGGCTCGACAAACTCTGTAGGAGGCAGAGGGCCATGCAGCTCCTCAAGGCACATTTCGAGAGAGCAAGAGACCTAAGATATTTTCAATATACTTTTCATCCATGAGCCACATCATTGATACTGGGCTTTCTTGTCATGGAGAAGCAACAGGTCAAAAAGTATGGCAAGATGTCATGGCAGAAGAGTATCAATCCATCTTGAAAAATGATGTGTGGGATATTGTTCTGAGACCATAATGTAAGTCTGTAGTAACTTCCAAGTGGATCTATAAGATCAAGCATGCAGTTGATGGAAGTGTCGAGAAATACAAAGCGATATTTGTAGCCAGAGGATTCTCACGGGTGGAGGGAATTGACTATGAGGAGACATTTTCTCCAGTAGTTTGATACACTTCCATCCATACTATCATTTCACTAACTGCATCCATGGTTTGGAAACTACATCAAATGGATGTAAAGACAACCTTTCTCAATGGTAATATTGAGGAAGAAGTATACATCAAGCAGCCAGAGGGATTCGTGTTGCACAACGAGAAAACTCATGTGTGTTAAAATATTATGTAACTGAAAAGAATATTCTTATCCCCCTTTGTGGATAAAGTAAAAGATAATA
>JZKD02S2132313.1:26872-45520 GCA_000966675.3 Picea glauca | reverse complement strand
GGAGACTCTCGCATCATTATCGACTGGATTAACAGCAAGAGCTTGCTCCATTCTGTTCAGATTGAAGGCTGGAAGGATAAAACAAAGACACTCTTAAAGACTTTCAAGCATATAAAGATCCAGCACATTCCCAGGACTCTCAACCAAGAAGCTGATGTCCTCTCCAAAAAAGCACTCCGTGGGGTGGTGGGGAGACTATCCATCTATCATTGCGAAGATGGCCAGGAAAGCCCCATCACCAACATAAATCTGTTTGAAAGTGCAGGGTGATTGCCCTGTTTCCAACATGAGCTCTCCAGGATGGATTTTCGACATAGACTGTGTGTCTAGATCTATCTATCCGATGTTCCCCCTCTGGCAGAGCTTTTTACTCTCTCCCTTCAACGATTTTCTGGCAAAACACAGGAGAGAACAGTTCCTTTGCTCGCTGGACAGATAGACAGGAATAATCTGTGTGTTGATTTTTAATGCATTGGGCGATCCCCACTCTGACAGAGCTTACATCGGTCTTCATGGCGACAGCAGGCATATGATCGCAGCATTCGCACAGCCCTGGATTGCCCATTTCTTTGTCCTGCAATGTATCTATTCTGGCGATAGTTGGTATTTTGATTGGTGTGTAAACGGTCGTTGGTTATTGGTCGAGCTTTTTTATCCATTGTAAACACTGGTCTCAGCCCGACAGGGCCTGCAAATGTAAATGAATTATATATTTAATATAATTCGAGTAATTTTTTCCTGGAAAAAAAAGTTATTAATAATTAATGTATAGTCATATTTAATTTAAAGTTTTTATAATGATTGTTGTGTTAATATTTATTTATTTGTCGAGGTTGTTTTAAAAATAATTTGTGTAAATTTCATAAAATAAAAATATTTTACCATAAAAATAATTAAAATTTTATAAAAACGGTATAAAATTCTTAGAAATTTAAATATTTTTAAAAAGTATAAGTAAATATTTTACATATTAAAAATTAATAAAATTAACTCAAATTTATATATTTTAATATAAATTTTCATCTTTAAAATCATTTCAAAATCAAATTTATATAACGCTCATCCATTTGAATGGGTACGAGATATTAGAGGACACGACCTGTTGTTAGTTGAGCTAGTCAGCTAACTTTCTCTGGATATTTCGCGATTTTGGGAGGTAGCAGAATCAGAATCAGAATCTAACCCACTCACTGGTTTTTTGTGTTTAACACCCCTGCAGTGAAGACCTTGGACTTGCTTCGTAGGTACGGCCGCCCTAATTCTGTATGTGGTCATTTAAGACAGTACAAGGAGAATTGGAGCATATCCTCTGAAGAGGTTGAACCTCCTCGTAAAAGAAAGTATGAGATATTAGAACACTGTTCACAACAAATTCAGCTCACTACCCAGGATGCGATGATATATTAGAACACTGTTCACGACAAATTCAGCTCACTGCCCAAGTTGCGATTCAGCGAATTACTGAAAGGTGCCATCCACTTGCAGATCATTTCTGGTGAGCCACTACTCCGGCCTTTGACAATGCATTCTTCTGCTATTTGAAAGCTTCGCTCTCACGAAATTTAAAATAAAATGAAAACAAATATAAAATAAATGACAAGAGATTTATGATTATGGCCCTGCATTCCAATATAACTGGCATTTTGCATGCATTGCACAAGTAGCAATTTTTTCATGCATTACTCAAGATAGTACCCAAAAGGGGTGTTTCCGCTGCACCTGATGCTTAAATCCCTGCAGTTTGGCCCACTATTTCACACCCAATCTTAAGGGGTGTTTCTGCTGCACTTGAGTTGGTTCAAAGATCAGATAGGTACACCAAGGAACTGAAAAGACCAGTTAGGTTCATCAGAAAGCTAAAACATCATTTGGGTTTATCAGAAAATTTAAAATTCCAGCTGGGTGAATCAGAAAAACTAAAACACCATTTGGGAGAAAATTGAAAATTAACAGTTGGGTGCATCAGAAAAAGTCATGAATACAGCCAGAAAGCCCCGTATCGCCATAGTTGGAGCAGGAATGGCGGGCCTCTCTGCTGCAAACCGTTTAATGGAGGCTTATGCATCATCCCAGTTGGATTTTGTTGTCCTGGAGGCCAGCGATCGAGTCGGAGGAAGGATCTGCAGCACTGAATTTCATGGCGAAAGAGTAGAAAAGGGGGCAACATGGATTCATGGGATTGAAGGGAGCCCTGTATATGCCATCGCTAAGCAGATTGGCGCCATGGAGGATAGGGAGAAGCCGTGGGAGTTCATGGATGATTTCAGGCACAATTCAGCTGTTTTGGCAGAAGGAGGGTTAGTGGTGCCTCCATCTTTGGCAGATCCAATGCTTAAACTGTACACGTGTTTATTTGCCAAGGCGCAAAATCAGATGAAGAACAGCGATACGATTTTACCAGATGATCAAGTTGGTGGGGAGCCCAACCATGGGGTCTTAACCAGGGGCTTGGGGACTTATCTGAGAGCAGGGTTGGAGGAATATTTAGAGAAGAATGCTAAGAATAGCGAAGCCCTATCTGCATCCCCATCGGCTGTTTTGCCAGAATTGGGACAGGAGCCAAGACACAATTGGGATTTGAGGTCATTACAGGAGGCCGTGTTTCATAGCCGGAGCCACATGGATAGGACCGTCATTGCTGCAGACAATTTGGATAATGTGGACTTGGATTCTTACTGTGAGTATTGGGAGTTCCCCGGGATACATTTACCCATCCCTGGGGGGTATTCTAGTGTTGTGCAGGAGCTTGTGAATAGGCTACCGGAGGGGAGTATAGTGTACAATGCTAAGGTTGAGAGTATAGCCTGGGGAAGTGAGGTGGGGGGCAGTGGGAGCGCTGTCTTGTTGAAGGGCCCCAATGTTGACGTTGAGGTTGATCATGTGATCCTGACTGTTTCATTGGGTGTACTGAAGTCTGTCATTAAAAATTGCAAGAGGAATGATGCAGATAGTGTCAAGGATCAGCAACCACAAGACCTTGTGTTTCATGGCTTCCGGCCACCCCTGCCACCCCGGAAAGCCAGTGCAATCAGCAGGCTTGGCTTCGGGGTTGTGGATAAGGTGTTGTTGCAAATGGGCTCTGGTGTTTCAAAGATCCCCAATGTTAAATTGGTCTTTGCGGGGCTGAAACATGGTGATGGTGGTGATGATTTGATTCCATGGTGGATGAGGAAGACCTACGCAGTAGTGCGAATTCACAAGCAATCCAGAGTTGTTACGGGGTGGTTTGCGGGGAAGGAAGCAATTGCAATGGAGTCCTTAGCGGACCAGGAGGTCATTGAGGGTTTCCTTGATACCTTGTCTGCATTTGGCATGGACCTGAAGAAGGGAAGCATCGACAGTGTTGGTGAGGGTGATAAGAGTCCTGTGATAGATGGCATTCTGAGGAGCGACTGGGGAAGGAATCCTCTGTTTTGGGGGTCTTATAGCTATGTTCCTGTGGGCTCAACAGGGGGTGATATCGATATATTGACTGAGCCATTGCCATATCCAGAGGATCAGAGTAGCATCAGGCCTCTGCAGATTCTATTTGCGGGTGAGGCTACTGATAGGCACTATTATTCAACAACTCATGGTGCCTATTTGAGTGGATTGAGAGAAGCCAATAGACTGCTCAGACACTACAACTTATTGCAATCTGAACTTCTGAAGTAGATTTTCTCAAATCAAGTGTGTTTGTTGGAACATAATAACAGTCTCAGTCAGCTTCTTTGTATTGAAATGTTGTGGTTTAAGATCTCTGCTATTAACTTAGTTAATTTGAGTTTTTCAGCTATCAAACCTCCATGCATCCATGTATCCAAGAGATTAGATTCATTTTTGGCCTTTGATTTTCAGTGGGGCTGTTCTACGAATCAGTGGAGCTGTTCCATGAACAATTTTATCCCTTTTCAAAAGTCATCATGAAGCATTTGCACCAAGATAATTGCAATGTATGAATAATGACCGTAAGGGGATGAAGATAAGTGCACGAACATAAGTACAAGCATAGAAGTGCACATGAAATTTAGCATGGCCATAAAATGAAAAAAAAGAAAAAGGAAAGTGGATAATAACAATTATAGGTAATGATAAGGACAAAGAGTAATAATTATGTATGGATAATGGGGTTTGTACTTTGTTTCCCCGTTTAAAGGGGTTGAAACTAGAATATCTGTTATTTTGGTTCAGAGTAGGTGTAACTAAGCAATAGAAGGCTGTAGTAGTAAGGGGAGAGCATAGAGTGTGTTGGTAGCTACTTATAAAAGGCTAATTTTTGTGTTCTTCTTTGGAAGTATAGATATGAATTTGATCCCAAATAGATTGTGATCCCCGTCATGTTTCTCTTTCATGTTACTAAATGTTTATGCTGTTAAATATTTCCAGAGATGATCAGAAAAGTTGGCTGCGCTGTTGGCATTGTCATTGTTGTTGCTATTTATTGCAGGAGTCCATCGTTACTGCTTCATATCAGTAGTCTATTTATAAAGACTTTATGTACAAAATGTGGGGGGAATCTGAAGTATAACGTGGATCATCAATGGAAAACACATGAACGTTTAGGGCAGTTTTGTTTTTTCGATAATTTCAGTGCCTACACGTTTTGGCATTTGATGCAGAATGCTCAACTTTGTCTCACAGGTCTTTGGTTTGGACTTTGTAGATAGATTGATCACCGTGTACTTTGCCTGCATATGCTAGATGATAATCTAATCTGGTTGTTCAAATTTAAAATTCTAGTATGCTTAAAGTATTTCACTGATCCCATTGCAACTGAAGCAAGTGATAATCTAATTTGGTTGTTCAAATTTCAGTTCTAATATGCTTAAAGTATTTTACTGATCCTATTGCAACTCGAGCAAAGAGGATATACAATTTGTTTTTATGGAAATGATTTTTCCCTTGCACTATGTTTGTCTTCATCTTGAGATGTTATGGCCAGATTGAGGTCACAGAGCATATGAGAACAGGTTCTCTTTCGTAGTTTTCATATAAGGATTGATTGGCTGCAGGGCTGATATATTTGTTTGTTCAGCTTTGCTCTCCTTTTTCTATGCACTGTTTATTCAGTGTGTGAACAATAAAGTCAGATGATAAATGGCTTCTCAGAAATGCTTCTATGACTGTAAAATCTCCTATATCCCTACTATGCAAAGTACAATGACTCGACGATTTTCTTGTCTTGAATCAAAGTACAACGACTCGATGATTTTCATGTCTAAATGGATGCTGTTCATGAAGATGATGAAGAATTCTTGATTGGCAATAGCCCTGTAACTTTTTGGGGAGTGGAATGATCCGGATGACACTTAATGTGAATACTGGTTACCCCTTTGGGTTTTACTTCTTACTAATCTGTTGATTCAGGCTGTTAATTATTGTTGGAGTTTGAGCTGAATTAAACATATTATTTTCAGATTTTCACTATTATCAACTTCTACAGTACAAGTGCCAGGTTGATGGTTTCTCTAGTATGATAGACTATGTGAGTATTTTTTATATACTCTATGGATTGAGCTTTCACCAAAGACCCATTGTTGATATACTTGGATTGAACTTTCTTCAAGGGCCAATGGTACCTCGGTTATCAAAGATTGTTTTTCACCATATGTTCCATAATAATAACTATAAATATCCACAAGCTGCAGAGGGCAGCTAATTTAGATCTTGAAGTATGAGAAATTAATTAAATTTGATATTGTTTTATCATTAAAGTTGAAATCAAAAGTTCATAATTTTTATCATATATATATATATATATATATATATATATATATAATTTTTAAAACTCACATTCAAAATTTATATTACTTAATTATTTTTTATTTTTTATTTAATTTTTTCGTTTTATTTTATTAGCGCCATCCACTATTCTCTAAAAATATAATATAAAGATCTCTCCCATCAAGAAATGTTAAAATACCTGATTTCAATCACAATCAAGTCTAAAATTATAATTATTTGAAAACCCTTGCTATTTAGAACATTTTGAGATTATTTTTTAATTTTCATGCAATAACAATAAATAAGTATGAAATTATAATTGTTTGTATGCAACAAATTTTCATGTTCATATCACGTTCACTTCACGTCTCTCCATGAGTCCCTGCACTAAACTTCAATGTGTCTGAAAGTGACACTATTTTGAACGTCACTAATATTTCGTACTCGTGGCATATTTTCACGTTCAGCTTTCAGTCGTACCATACAGTTTTGCAAAGCAGGTTTGACATTAGATTCTTTGAATAACTACAAGAGTACACCCAACCCAACTTATTTCAATTGAAGTTTGACATTTGATTTTTTGAATGACTACATAAGTATTTTCAATACAATTTATGTTCTTTGAATGACTGCAGAAGTATTTTCAATACAATTTATGTTCGAACAACAATAGATTAACAATTCTATTTTCAAACGGTTGCGTACATGCTAGATTTATTTCTCATTACAATTATTTGAACAAAATACTAGCTGATTGAAAATATGGCTCTCATTTTATCCTTTTATGATTCGGAAAAAGTAACGTCTGTTAAATATTGAAATCTCATTCAACAATGTAAAATTGAATTTTTTTTTGTCCAATATCCAATGCATTCGACTGGTCGATAGTGGTGGCATTTAATTTAATATAAAGTTGTGAAGGAATCATACTAGTGTAAGGAACTACAATCAATCATACCATACCAGTAGAGGGGTTATATAAAATTCAGTGTATTTTATCAGGTTTTATTTGTGGAGATTGAAAATAGCGCTATGGTAAAGTGATTTTTGAATTTAATAAGAACCTTTATCAATTATGTAGAGGTTTGACTGGTCGATGAGGAAGTTCAGACACTGAATTTTGGATCGAACACCAAGCTTATCAAATTTGACTGAAAGATAAAAAAGCTGGATACTGATTCAATGTATAGTCATACATGATATTCTATAAATTTAGAGTTTTCATGATTGGTTTTCGATCAAGGCTGACCTACAAAGTCCACATTGGCCAGGATTGGTCTAATGGATGACATGTGCCCGCAGGTAAGAGACTGGAGGTACTTGAACAGGTACGTGTTGTTGGAAGACTGTTCACGACAAATTCAGCTTACTACTCAGGGAGCCAATTCAGCTAATTACTCAACGGAGCGGAGCCATCCACTACTATTCTGAATTTGTGGGTAATTACAGATCACCTCTAGTAAGCTACTGGCGCGGCCTTTGCCCTCACGGAATTGAAATAAAAGGAAAACAGATTTAAAAGTAAAGATAGGCACTTTGTAAATCTCTGCCTACCGTGCAGACCAGCATAACATGCATTTTGCATGCATTGCTCAAGAAATGGCAAGTATTTTGCAGGGAAAATAATGCATGATAAAAGCACCCAAAAGGGTGTGTTTCCGCTGCATCTGCGACATAAATCCCTGCGATTTGGCCCACTATAACCCGTTTCGCCTGCCATGTGTCAATCAACGAGGGTATCTGACTGGATCTCCTTATCCATATAAAGCACAGACAATGATCCCATTCTCAGAAATCTACAAGAGATACCTTCGTTTTCTGTCTTTGACAGCTTTTGAGTTGGTCAAAGATCAAATGGGTACACCAGAGAACTGAAAATACCAGTTGGGTTCATCAGAAAAACTAAAACGCCATTTGGATTTATCAGAAAACTGTAAAATACCAGTTGGGTGCATCGGAAAACATCATGAATATATCCAGAAAGCCCCGTATCGCCATAGTTGGAGCAGGAATGGCGGGCCTCTCTGCCGCAAATCGTTTAATGGAGGTCTGTGCATCAACGAAGTTGGATTTCGTGGTCCTAGAGGCCAGCGATCGAGCCGGAGGAAGGATCTGCAGCACTGAATTTCATGGTGAAAGAGTAGAAAGTGGGGCAACATGGATTCATGGCATTGAAGGGAGCCCTGTATATGCCATCGCTAAGCAGATTGGTGCAATGGAGGATAGGGAGAAGCCATGGGAGTTCATGGATGATCTCAGGGACAATTCGGCTGTTTTGGCAGAAGGAGGGTTAGGGGTGCTTCCATCCTTGGCAGATCCAATGCTTAGACTGTACAAGGGTTTATTGGCTAAGGCGCAAGATGAGATGAAGAACAGCGATATGATTTTACCAGATGGTCATGTTGGGGAGGAGCCCAAGCATGGGGTCTTAGCCGGGGGCTTGGGGGTTTATCTGAGAGCAGGGTTAGAGGAATATTTAGCAAAGAATGCGAAGAGTAGCGAAGCCCTATCTGCATCATCATTGGCCGTTTCGGCAGAATTGGGACAGGAGCCAAGACCCAATTGGGATCTGAGGTCATTGCAGGAGGCTGTGTTTCAAAGCCGGGTTCACAATGATAGGATCACCACTGCTGCAGACGATTTGGATAATGTGGACTTGGAGTCTTTCAGTGAGTACTGGGAGTTCCCTGGGAAACAGTTGTCCATCCCCAGGGGGTATTCTAGTGTTGTGCAGGAGCTTGTGAATAGGCTGCCTGAAGGGAGTATAGTGTACAATGCTAAGGTTGAGAGTGTAACCTGGGGTTGCGAGGCAGGGGGCAGTGGGAGTAGGGCTGTGTTGTTGAAGGGCTCTGATGTTGATGTAGAGGCTGATCATGTGATCCTGACTGTTTCATTGGGTGTACTGAAGTCTGTCATTAAAAATTGCAATAAGAATGATACAGATACTGTCAAGGATCAGCAGCCACAGGGCCCTGTGTTTCATGGCTTCCAGCCACCCCTGCCACCCCGGAAAGTCAGTGCAATCAGCAGGCTCGGCTTCGGGGTTGTGGATAAGGTGTTGTTGCATATGGGCCCTGGTGTTTCAGAGATCCCCAATGTTAAATTGGTCTTTGCGGGGCTGAAACATGGTGATGGTGGTGATGATTTGATTCCATGGTGGATGAGGAAGACCTACGCAGTAGTGCGAATCCACAAGCAATCCAGAGTTGTTTTGGGGTGGTTTGTGGGGAAGGAAGCAATTGCAATGGAATCCTTATCGGACCAGGAGGTCATCCAGGGGGTCCTTGATACCTTGTCTGCATTTGGCATGGATCTGAAGAAGGGAAGCAACAACAGCATTTGTGAGGGAGATAAGAGTTCTTTGATAGATGGCATTCTTAGGAGTGACTGGGGCAGGAATCCTCTGTTTTGGGGGTCTTATAGCTATGTTCCTGTGGGCTCAACAGGGGGTGATATTGATATATTGGCTGAGCCATTGCCATATCCAGAGGATCAGACTAGCAGCAGGCCTCTGCAGATTCTGTTTGCGGGTGAGGCTACTGATAGGCACTATTATTCAACAACTCATGGTGCCTATTTGAGTGGTTTGAGAGAAGCCAATAGACTGCTCAGACACTACAACTTTCTGAGCTACTGAAGTAGATTCGCTCAAACCAAGAATGTTTGTTGGAACATAATAATAGTCTGAGTCAGGTTCTTTGTATTGAAATGTTGATTTAAGATCCCTGCTATTAACTTCCCTAGTTGATTTTCATTTTTCAGCTATCAAACTTTCATGCTTCCATGTATCCAAGAGATCAGATTCCTTTTCAGCCTTTGATTTTCAGTGAGGTTGTTCTACGAATCAGTGGAGCTGTTCCATGAACAATTTTATCCCTTTTCAAAAGTCATCATGAGGCATTTGCACCAAGATAAGTGCAATGCATGTACATAGGCACTTGAAATTTAGCAATCATTATAGATATATTTGTAGCATGAGCATAATATTAAAAAAATAGAAAAAGAGGATAATAACAATTATAGGTAATGGTAGCCAGTGGGTTAGTTCAAGTGGTTAAGTGCTATGAATGACAAGTGGAAGGTCGTGGGGTTAAGTCCCTGCGTTAACCGTTTCTATGAATATTGTGGATCTCACTGAGGGAGGGTGCCTGGTGGGTTTCTCGGGATGTGCATTTCATCGAAAACAAAAAACAATTATAGATAAGGTAAGGACAAAGAGTTGAACAAGATATGGATAATGTGGTTTGTAGTTTGAACTTTGGTTCAGTGCCCTGTTTAAAGAGGTTAAAACTTGCCTGGTGGGTTTCTCGGGATGTGCATTTCATCGAGAACAAAAAACAATTATAGATAAGGTAAGGACAAAGAGTTGAACACGATATGGATAATGTGGTTTGTAGTTTGGTTCAGTGCCCTGTTTAAAGAGGTTAAAACTTGAAATCATATTCTTTTGGTTCAGTGTAAGTGCCCTGTTTAAGGAGGTTAAAACTTGAAATCTAATTCTTTTGGTTCAGAGTAGGTGTAAACATAAAGGCTTTTTACATAATGGTTGATTGGGTGCATGGCTTATATGCTTGCTTGATTAGCTGCAGGGCTGATATGCTTGCTTAAGTGTTTTGGTAACTACTTGTAAAGGGGATTTTTTTGGTGGTCTTCCTGGAAATTTAAAATGAATTTGATCCCTTGGTAGCTACTTGTAAAAGGGATTATTTTTGGTGATCTTCCTGAAAATATAAAATGAATTTGATCCCAAATAGAATCTGATGTCTCTTGTGTTTCTCTCTCATGTTACTAAATGTGTTTTTCTTATTATGCTGTTAAACATTTACATATATAATCTGAAAAGTTATCTGCGCTGTTGGTGTTGTCATTGTTGTTGCTGTTTATTGTAAGAGTCCATGGTTCCTGCTTCACATAAGTAGTCTATTTATAAAGTCTTCATGTCCAAAATGCCGGCGGAATCTGAATTATAAAGTGGATCATCAATGGAATACAGTCTTCATGTCCAAAATGCCGGCGGAATCTGAATTATAAAGTGGATCATCAATGGAATACAGATGGAAGTTTAAGGCAGTTTTGTTTTTCAATAATTTTAGTACCTACACGTTTCGGCATCTGATGTAGAGTGCTTAACTTTGTCTCATAGGTTTTTGGTTTAGACTTTGTAGATAGATTGATCACTGTGTACTTTGCATGCAGATGCTAGATGATACTTTAATTTGCTTGTTTAAATTTCTGTTTTAGTATGCTTAACGCACTTTACTGATCCTGTTGCAAATCAAACAAAGAGAAAACAATTTGTTTTTATGGAAAGGATTTTCCCTTATATCCCGTTTGTCTTCAGTAAAGAAGTTGTGGCCAAATTGAGGTCGCAAAGCATGTGAGAACAGATCCTCTTTTGTAGTTTCTACATAATGATTGAAAGCAAATTAAGCAAATTGATTGATTGATTGCAGGGCTGATATGCTTGCTTGCTCCACCTTGCTGTCCTTTTCTTGCTCTCCTTTCTCTATGAACTGTCTGTTGAGTGTGTGTGAGACCAATAAAATTGGATATGGCGGCTTTTTAGAAATGCTTTTATCACTATAAAGTCCCATATCCCTGCTTTTATCACTATAAATCCCCAATCCCTACTATGTAAAATACAGTGACTTTGACTTTATATTTTCATCTCTAAATGGATGTTGTTCAAGAGGATGATGAAGAATTCTTGATTGGCAATAATCCTGTAACTTTTGGCAGTCGAATGATCTAGATGACACTTCTCAATGTGGACACTGGTTACCCTTTTGGGTTTTACATCTTACTAATCTGTCTGTGAAGGATTCAGGCTGTTGTTTATTGTTCGAGCCTGAGCTGAGTTAAACATTCTAACTTCTAGATTTTCATTGTTATTAACTTCTACAGTACAAATGCCAGGTTGAGGGTTTCTCCAGTATGATTGCGTATGTAACCATTGTAGATATACTCTTGTGGATTGAGCTTTATCCAAGTAAAGATTGTTGCTGCAGCATATGTAGCAGAAGAGTAACTAATATCCACAATCTGCAGAAGATAGTGAATCTAGGTTTCAAAGCAAGGTAAACTAATTAATCTTCATATTATTAGTTTGGAATCGTTTTCAACTTTATTTTATTTTATATTAATTTTATTTTGTTTGTAAAATTCCTTTTAATGCAGCAGAAGAATAACTAATATCCACAAGCTGCAGAAGATCGTGAATCTAGGTTTCAAAGCAAGGTAAACTAATTAATCTTCATATTACCATAACTGTATATTGAAATCGTTTTTAGTCAAACTTTTTTGACTTTATATTAATTTTACTTTCTTTGTGATTTTTTTTTAATGTTATCTAAAGTTTGGTATATGTTTTTAAATATAATTAAAACTTTTAAAATAAGACAGAAATACTTAAATACATATGCAGAATATAATGATATCTTCTTTAAATATAATTAAATTTTTTAAAAGAAGACAAGCTACTACGAAAGGTTACTAGCCACATTCTGTTCGTATTTTCAGGACCAAGGTAAATCCAAGGCATTTACCAGGACATGTTTTCCCATTTTATACTCAGTAGTATAATATATGTTTTTAATTTCAAAACTACCTCATCTTAAACACAATCCGATGGTATCTATTTGCAACTGCAAGGCAATTGTTAAATTTATATTTGAATAGCGTTGGAGTTCATGTAGGTTTGTTGCATTCTATGAAAGATCAAAATAGCGTTGGAGTTCATGTAGGTTTGTTGCATTCTATGAAAGATCAAGCGCACTGTATAGAGATATCTACCCAACAGATCTCACAGAAGCTAAGAGTTCGAAATTCGCGTCGCCATAATGCACGCAATCCGTTGGTGACCTATTTCCAAGGCTCCTCTGTAATCTAATTCCAACCATGCCATCGATTTTCTCGTTTTTTTCAATATCTTAATGGCTCATTAAAGTTACTTACGAGGATGGATTTGGCCATTAGTAAATTTGTTGAGAGCCCACCCTGCAAGTGCAAGCACTATAAGATGCATTGCAATTCTGCTTCTCTACAGACCAAAACCCTATCTAAAGTTAAGGACCCAAAAAGCACAAAATATTAGGCAGGTCATTCACACAAATATATTATAGAGGTTGTTCTTCTGTTCTACAGACCAAAACCCTAACCCTATCTAAAATTAGGGACCCAAAAACACAGGTTATTCAATTCTGGACACACACATATTATTGAGGTTGCAAGCTAATGAAAAAGCAGCAACTTTAGTGTAGAGGAACCCGTATCAGCAACTTTATCGCCTGTGTAGAGGAACCCATATCTGAAATAAGACTTAGATTGCTAATGCTTCTTCAGCATCATCCATCAAGCCTCTTTCATGGCCACGCACCTCCGCAGAGCGCTTCTGCCAAATGAATCCCATTAATTCTACTTCTGCCCAAGTCTCGATACTCCGGCTGGTCATCGAATTCGACCTCTATCATAATTCTAGAGGAGGTGCCCCGCGGAGGATTTCCTGCAATGTATTCCTGTGTGAAAGGCCTTTCATCTGCGAAAAAATAATGTTGTTAGAAAGATAATCTGCATATTATTGCTGACGGTAGTGTGCAGGGTGTAACGTGAAGGGTGGCAGGAAGAAACGTGTCCATTAAGTTACACCACCTGTAGGATGTTGGCCCCCTTAGAATTGTATAATTTCAATAATTTTTTTAGATGAATTTCACTGAAATGGAATCCTTGGGGGATTCTCAACAGGTGTGTCATCTCATCATCTTGGGGGATTCTAAAAATACCATCCGTCATTTTATATTGGAATCCTCTCCACATGAGGTCCGGTTATGCTCCATTATTCAAAGAATCCAGGTGGCTCTCCAGGCTATTCCTTAAGTGGAATTTTTCCACATTTATCGGGAGAACTATGAGCCAATAAACCATCAAACAAACATTGCCACTACTCTAAAAATGGGGATCGATCTAGTGATAAATAATCATGGTTCCTTCAGGCCTATTCCCTAATGTTTCTCTTGAAGCATTATATTCCATGGAGCATTCAAGTGGCCAAAACACAAATTGAAGTCCTTCAAGATCGTCCTCATGTATTGCAATCTCCATTTGGTTCTGGTGGGAAATTTGACGTTGCGTCTTTTCCCCTTGGTTGAGTTTTCTCTTCCAGATTTGAATTTCCATGCTTCTAGGGCTAACATGGAGAATACAGAGAACGCGGGTTCCCCTCTCCATGGTAATTTAAATGCAGTGTTTTTTTCCTTTTTATCCTCAAGATTTTCATTTGAATATATTATGTTAAGTATTTCATTGTAAATTTTCTCATGAGACAATTGTAATTTGATTCATATGTATATCATAGCCTTCTAAGAAACTGAATGGTACTCCTCTCTTTTTGTAACCCTCACTGAAGTTTTGCTAATTTACAAAATGCAGATGTAATAAACAATACAATTACAATATCAAGAATTATGGAATTTTTTTTGAATATAACTAATATTTTATACATGTAAAATATTTTCATATTCATCATATTTTTATTTTTATTAATAAACAAAATTAACGAACGAAAATTCACTTATGTTTGGATTTGAGTAATGACTTGTCTATCTTTTGAGTGATGACTTGTCTATCTATTACACTCAGTAATTTATTCTAGCTGACTAAGGCCTCTAGAGAGCTTTTGGCTGTGTAAATTCGGAGGAAGGATCCAAGCAAAAAGGCACTACATTACAACTATTCAGAGAGAGGCTTGTCCGGGTTACCTTGATGTGTGTCATTTTCTCCTCTAGGCCAATTCATTTAAATCTGGGAGGCTTCCAGCCGCTGCAGGAGAAGAATCCGCTTCTGAGACACTAGGGCTAAGAGGTGGAGGAGCCTTCAGACGATGGAACTAAAGGTCTACAATATGAGACCGAAGAGCACTGATTTCATTAGACAATCTTCCCATTGACTGTCTCTGCTGCACCATAATATCATAAATCTCTTCTACCCGTACGCGAGAGCATTGATGTGTGATTGGAGTTCCATGATGGCAAATTGAATTTCCTCCCTAATCTAATCATTGGGATGAGGAGATGGCACCGAATTGCCTGAGGTCCTACGAGCCATCTGTCCGGAGAAAATCAGAGCCTGAAAGTTGAACTGGGAAAGAGTTGGAGTGGCTAAGAGACGTTGGCTGCTGGATGATGGAATGAAGGTCTCGGCCTAGGCAGGGCATTTTAAGGAGACGCCACACAAACACAAAGTAATAGACAAGATGGGGAAATTACGACCAGAGCAAATGTCGTTAATGGGAGCTTGACGTTCCATATCCAGGACAAGGTGAAACCTAAGCTGAATGGAGCGTGGGATCATGTCGTGCAGCAGGGGAACTGACTGAGCCATGGTGATTCCCCTGTGTGGATCGATTTCCACTTAAACAAAAAATGGAGGTACGAGGAGACAGTAAATTCGTGAGGCGAAATGAAACTTGGCGCAGGCGGAGGGGATTGCGGGGGATCTGTCATGAGGAGAGACGACGGGAAGGCAACCATGCCCCCAAGTTACGACTATAGTGTGCGATGACGTCATGGGATGGAAGGAAGTGGTGACACCATTAGACGGTCAATGCCCCGGATTGCATGGTGGAGGAGATGTGGCTGGACAATCTATGGGCCCATTATTTTCTCGTAAAATTGGGTTTGAGGGATAGTGGATAGAATGTGTCTTATTCTGAGAAGGATGGATCTAATTTTGACATCATGAGGAGTGGAGTGAGAGATAAAGTGATGAATTATATTCTTGGAGTCCCTACAATGTTTTAATTGAGAAATCATTTTTCAACTTTTTAGTGTAGGGTGGTATAAGTTTCAATTTTATTATTTGTGATAATGTTATATATCACCTAATAAAATAGTTTAATGACCTAATAACTAATATATATATATATATATATATATATATTCTAGTTAGTAGGTCATTAACCTATTTCATTAGGTCATATATTACATTTAAATGCAAATTATAATGAATGAGGTAAAATTGCAATCAAGTTCAGTATTTTAGGTTTAATGTATAATACTGTAAAAACTATATGGAATTCTTTGGTAACCTCTACAATGACCAACCAAAATACTGGGTTTTTGGTGGTTACAAGTGATAAGGTGAAACCACTATTATGGTCCTAGAGTATGATCTTAAACTGTTTTTAATTGGCTAAGAATTTGTTTTCCTTGAATATAAGGAAATAGGTGAACAACCCAAGATGCAAAGACATTCAGATGGAGTAGAAGTCTACCCACTTACTATAGGTGGCCAAGTTTTGTTTACACATAATAATGTAGTTACACGTCAATATTTTGAGATTATATCAATAAAAGCTAAGCCAATAAACTTGAGTATTATAGATTTTTACTACTTAAATAAAACTGATAATACATTTGTATTTTCAATGGAGGACATAGCGGAAACATATTTTTACACTAGACATTCACAATGATAGAAAGCTTAAATTTAAGATCAAAATTATGTTGTTTGATCATTGCCATATTATGTAGACTATGTGCTAGATCTCTGCAATATTACCTTATGTGTGAGATTTGCAATGCAATTGCAAGTTAAAATTTCAATAATAATAATGACAAATAAAATAATTTAATTTCCCCTTTCCACTAGTGTTCTTGTCTTGTGGATATATGGACGGATTTGATAATATGTTGTTCATTTAATTTCCCACTTTGACTAGTGTTGTTGTCTTGTGGATAATTTTTTCTTATTTTATTTTACATTTTTTAAGTTAATTGAGAAACCTTTGAGCTCTAGGAACATGCAAACATTGTAACCAAAAATTTTGAACAAACACTGAAGCTCTAGGAACATGCAAACATTGTAACCAAATTTTTTGAACAAACACTAAATTTCCTCAAAAGATTTCCTTATCCCCTAAAATGTTAATTAGAAAAGGTGTTCTTACTCTTCTTTTTATCATTCCTCTTTCCCCTCTAAATAAGAAACACAATCACTCAAAAAAAGGCACTAACTTGAAGCATGATGTAGGTTTTCAGGAAAAAAAATTAATAATAATAATAAAGAAACTACCAATTTGTTTACGAATTAATTGAGTTCTACTTTCTACACATCTTCGGCAACAAAACCTTGTATTGGATGACAAAAATCAATTGAGTTCTACTTTCTACATATCTTCGGCAACAAAACCTTGTATTGGATGACAATGTAGATAATGAGAGGAATTCTAAGTACAGTGGAGCGTTCATTGAAGTAAATACCAATACTATATGTTTTTAAATATAAATAAAATTAATTAAAAAAAAAAAAAAACTTTTAACACAAATAAAATTATTAAAATTTTTATAGGTAAAGCATGACTAAATGAATGAAATTGAAATATATCAATAAGAAAAAATAAATTAAAATATCTTCAAGAAACTAAGTTCTTGATGGTTTGTGGAGCTTTTTTTTTTTTTTTTTTTTATGTATTAGAGTATACTTATGGTTTATTGCATATTAGCATTGTCTTAGGATTGGCTTCGAAATGGTTTCGAAATGGTGTAGGTTAAATGTAATTTATTTTGGGCTTGAATTTTTGCATGTTAGGTATGGGTTATCTTTTTATCTAAATTCATCTAAAGAAATTGTGGACATCATATTTCATATTATTTCATATTTCACATATAAGGATAAGGTTTTTTTATTGAATACAATTACCATATAACACCAATGCTATGCATAGAATTTAATTATATAGTTCTATATTGTCATTACAAACTTTGCACCTACATCTACTTAGGCTACATCTACTTTGCACCTATCCAAGCATTTGAAGTTGTATTGTTGAATTTAACAATGCAACTTCATCTAACATCACAACCCTAAATATCTTGATATAGATGCAAAGTCTATTTGATACATTTAAAGTTCATTGTATTACCACATAAATGTTGTATACTGTATGTTAAAAATGTTTCCATCAACATAATAATAATTATATACATAAAATCCATTTTAAACAAGATTTAACCTTATCTCTTTCAAATAAAAACATTAAAAATCACTAAAATTTAAAACATTAAAAATCAGTAAAATAATATTTTTTTTTAAATATATTTATATTAATTTTACGTCTTTTAAATAAGTATAAGTTTAAATGTAGGTGATGATATAAAAAGGTTCATGTAATATGAAGAATCAACTTCACTTAATTTTATATTTAAAATATATTATATTTAATATGATTTATTTTTATATTTAAAAAGAGAAATAATAATTATTTATTTATTTAACTTTTTATAATAAATATTATTTTTTTCATATTTTAATTTATAAAAAAATATATAAATAAATTTAAAGAGTATTTATTTTTTAATACTAAAAATATACACATTTATAAAATGAAATGTATACATAGATAAACTTGAGTATTTCTTTTTTTAATATGCAAAATATGCAAATCAGGTGCATGTATTTAATTTGTTGTGTTTCTTAAGTTTAATTTACAAACTTTATATTTATATAAATTTAATAATGTCTAATAAAATTAATTAATTTTTAAAATTCATTTAAATAGTACGAGTTAGTTGTGAGCGTTTTGGATTCCAAAATCGGATCTATCTTCACTAAAGTAGGATTCTAAAACTAGATTCATCTTCAAGACAAGTAGTCGACGGATGGATCTCATTTTGGGATCAGAAACTTTGAAAGATAATTTTATTACTATGGATATTGAAATATAACTTTATTATTATAGATATTTTGATGAATTTTGAAAATTTTAATCATAGCAATTTTAGAATTCGAATCAATTAATTATAATAAAATTTGGATTTGTCAATTGAGTTTAGTTCTCCAGTGATATGTCGTACTTTTGATGTTGAATTCTTAATATTTAGAAAATTCTTAACTTCTTCATATTTTAGGATTTTAAGAAAGATTATAAATAATAAATTAGATTAGATTTAA
>JZKD02S2132313.1:0-26835 GCA_000966675.3 Picea glauca | reverse complement strand
TATATATATATATATATATATATAGTTGTTTAAAAGCTAAGAAATTATAAAATAAAAAAAAATAATTTATTTTCATGTATTTTTTCTTTTTTAATATTAATTTATTTTATTTTAATTTATTTTTAATATAGATTTATTTATGTAATTCATATAATTTTTTTATTCAATGCTATATATGATGATGATGATTAATGTCATTCATACCAATTGATTTATGGGATTTTAAGAAGGTAAGAGATTATTTTGATTTCTTTAAAATTGTATTTCTATGATCAAAAAACATTTAGAGAAGCATTCCAAGATCACCATAATTTTGATGACTTATGAGGTTAGGAAGGTCTATATTGTGGCAAGTATTTTTAAATTGAGATCTAATTTGGTAATAGGTAGGCAAGACAATCTAAGAGGAAGTGTTATTCATCTTCAACCCTCTTAGTGTCACAAAGATGACAGATTCTTTCATCCCGCGATGTTTTGGGAATTGTCCAACGCCCAATTTCACAATGTAGCTCATGAGAGTTTGTTCTTATTCTAACAATGTTTATTTTCTTCTTTGCACTTGTAAAAAATCAGAGGTACTTTTTATCTTCTAAATTAAGGTTGACCACCTCCTTATAGTATTTTAATTTCCTTTTATACTCTAATTCTTTATCACATCACATATTCTCCTTAAATTTAGAAGTGATAATATTTGTAATATTATGGGTATTCTACATGATGGTCTTTTCTTGTATTCCCCAATGGTTTAACTAAGATTTGACATCTTTATGTCATCCCCGCTTGAGTTGGTGGTGGTTTTGGCTACAGTTTGAAGCAATTTTATGGAACCTCTTGTCATCCATGTTGTTTATCTTGTTCTTGTATGTCAGGTATATAATCATAGCAATGCTCTCGACGGGGGAAACACTTGCTTCTATGAGGAGGATAGGATAGAGTGTATTGCCCTTAATTTAGAGATTATAAGTTATAAAATTATTTTGGATATGTTCTATCTTTCTCTAGGATTCTCTACAGATATTGCAACCCCAAACTTCACATCCATATAAGATAATCAGAGTGACGAGAGTGTGAAAGAGACATTTTTACTTATCCCGAAGCCAAAGGTCTCTTGATTTACAATTGTTTTCAAGCCCATAACAAGTTTTCCACCCTCCATTTATCCTCTTCTCAATGCTATAGTTCCAATTGAACTTGTGATGAATATCAATTCCAAAATATTTGTATGAAGACACTTCCTCCAAGCTATTTTTGTCATATACAAAAGTATCGTAAATGATCTTTTTGAATTTAATTATCATAACCTTTGTTTTATTAGTATTCATAATCATATCCATACTATAACAAAAATCCTTAAAAAATATAAATTGCTTACCTAAATCATAAAGACTCTTTCCCATAAAAAAAAAAATAAAAATATCATCAACATAAAAAAATATTGCATCATATCATTCCCCTACAATTTCATATATAATGATAACAAAGTATTATCAATATTAAAAACTATTATATACAATTTCCAAGTTAATATAATGGCACCATCTCTCAACTTTTATAAATTGATTCGGTAACATCACTTATTTGTCTAGGCGTATTCCTCTAATTTAATTTAATGGTATACTTCGTTTTTATTTATTCCTCTAATTTAATTTAATGGTATACTTCGTTTTTATTTTGTTTGAGATAGCCCCTTTTACAAAATGTTATAAAATATTAATAATTATGGATTATAAATTATATTTATATAATTTAAACTTAATTATTAAATAAATTATTTATAATTTTTTAATTATAAAAATAAATAGTTGAGATAAACTTTATTTTTTTATATGCAATTAAGAATGTAAGATTAGTATATTCAATATAATTATAATACAAACATGATATTAAAGTAAGTGTAAGTTAAGAGATTCTAAGAGGTATTTGAAAATTCCTAATAGTCATACAATTAAAAAAATAGTTGAGATAATTTTTTCTTTTTTATATGCAATTAAAAATGTAAGATTATTATATTCAATATAATTATAATTTGTTTGTATAAAACATGATACTAAAGTAAGTGTAAGTTAAGAGATTCTAAGAGGTATTTGAAAATTCCTAATGGTCATAAATTGTATGATGGCAAAAACAAAATGTACAATTTAGTTTTATGTTTGACTAGATAAAAAGAATGGTAGAAGCTTTTAATCTTATCTCTTTCTTTTTATGTTATAAAAAAATTAATTTTAAACATATAGTTTATATAATTCTTATTATAAAAATAAATAATTAAAATAAACTTTATTTTTTATATGCAATTAAGAATGTAAGATTATTATATTCAATATAATTATAATTTGTTTGTTTGTATAAAACATGATACTAAAGTAAGTGTAAGTTCAGAGATTCTAAGAGGTATCTGAAAATTCCTAGATGGTCATAAATTGCAAAAACAAAATGTATAATTTAGTTTTGAGTTTTATGTTTGATTAGATAAAAAGAATGGTAGAAGCTTTTAATTTTATTTCTTTTTTTTTTATGTGTATAAAATAATTAATTTTTAAACATGTATTTTTGGTTTGATGAAAAAAAAAAAAACATAATTTAATTTTGAATCTTGTGTTTAATTAGGTAAAAAGAGTGGTAAAAGCTTTCAATAGTATATCTTTCTTCTATGTCTTAAAAAGCTTAATTCTCAAGCATATACTTTTTTTGTAAAAAGTTTGATACCAATGGTGATGAGATATCATAAGTCATAAGAGTAATGGTGAATGAAAACACTATCATAGTGCATGAGGTATGAAAAAACATTATTTTTTTTTAGTTTGAAGGGCCTTTCTTTTAAATGTTATTAGTCCCTGCCATAGGCATAGAGGGACTATAGCGATCGATAAATCATTGACCTGGTATTAGATTGTGCATTGACCATAAATATTTCCATATTGTGTATTGTTGAAACAAGGAAAGTGAAAACATTGATTTTTATATAATAAAAAGTATCATGTTTGTCAAGATCTGATTTGACAACAGATTAGAGGTCTTATTGCCGCCTTCGCTATTCCCAATGTTAAATATGTTGGTATATCCAAAGTATTTGGTAGTATATGGTCTTTTTGAATCATATATTTTATTATGCATTGGTCGAAGGTGGATTAATGCTAGCATTAGTTTAAATGTTTCCCTTAGCATTTTCTGTTGGGTAGAATACATTCTCTATCATATTGCTATGTGTGATTTTTGCTTTATTGTTGTGTGCTTTGAGAAAACAAGCCTGCCACGCTGCATATTTTCTTAAATGCTTGCACAGGCCTATGCCCTTCGAGGGTCCTGACAGTCTTAACTGTTTACCTAACAGCTCTGGCAGTCTTAAATGTTTATTGTACAGATGCATTGCAATACAATTTCGTTCATGGTCGGCATCGCTGCTCGAGTGCTCGATCCATGTTCGCTGCTTTGTTCCATGATTTTGGTTCTTGTTTCATTCAACTTTGAAAGTTGAGGTCCAACACTTGCAGTTCGAGATCTTCGTGGTTGTTCATTGGTTTGTTGTTCTTCAACTTTGCAAGCTATTGGACCTGTTCTTGCGGTTTGTAGTTTTTTGGGGGCTAAGCTCTTGTCATCCTTTGTTGACGGGTAAGTTTCCCTATTCTTGTTGTTTTTCAATGGTGGGAGTTCCTGCCTCCAAATTTTGTTGCAAACCATCTTTGTTTGTGCTCTTAGTTTATGTTCCTGGAAACCATGCGTCTTCATATGCTGGCTGTCGCATCCAAAGGTTTTTCGAAAATTGCAATGCAGAGGGCTTTACGAAAAGTAGTTGGGAACTATCAGAAGAGGGAACAATCGGGCAGGGTGTAGACGCAGGGTATGCTTTTATTCTGTGGGTCGGAAAACTGCGTCTACCTGTTCTCTTTCTGATGAGTAAAGTTATGGCTTTATCTATTTGCATTCTTTCTTCCGTTTGGTTCAGTTTCCAGTGTCGGTCTATTTTCTTCTCATATGGTATGGGGACTAGGGGGCATTCAAGTTGAGAAAAAGAAGGTTGAAAGATACATATGGGGATTGGTGCGTTATTTTGCTTTCCTTTTTAATTTTGCTACCTTTTATTTTTTTTCCCTTGTTTTTCTATGTTTTGATAGAAACTGAAAGTATGTAGAAAACAACTTGAAAATGACACTTGAAGAGATGAAATAAGTAATAGATGTTGAATCGTATGAAATAGATACATAGTGCATTATACATGACAACATTAACGTGGTTTTGCATAGCAATGGGCTTTTTAGATTGGATGCATTCTCGTATACTGTTGGGGATTGCCTTTTCGATGCATTCCAGGTTCTATTGCATTTCCGATATTCGTCAACTGAGTTGCCTAATGGATTGATAGATTATTTCTTGACCTGTTTTAAAAATGGCGATGCTGAGGCTTTGCAGTCCTATGAATATGAACTGGATTCTGATTTTCTTCGGCAGTTGCATGGAATACATGATGTCGCTACGTATTTTTCAAAGATGTGATTGTCTGCATCTCCAGTTCTGCCTACAAAGCAGAGGGGATTTTGGGGTGATACATTTTGTATATAGTGGTTGTCTAATTGGCTGAATATATCAGTTGGCATATGGTCATTGACAAGAAAAACAAGATATCTACTATTCAAAAAAACTGCATCTGACAATCCATATTGCATCTTGTTCCATGATGCCAATGCCCTCAGTGTCCATTAAGAACCACTGTTGTACATAAAAATGTCCATTTGCAATATAGAAGGTCCTCGGATTTACTTTTTCTTTATTTGCAAAGACCTTCAATTGCAATAGAAACAAATTTTGCATGGCATAGATTGCCATGGTTTACAGTTGGCAACAAATGTTGTGTCTTGTTGTGGAGATAGTCTGTTCAATGCAATTTGTTGTTTGGTGGCAGCGGAGTTCGATGTTCAGTCACTAAGGATTTACATTGTACAATCCTTTTGCAATGCGATTATAGGCCGCAACCAACATGCTTTTAGGTGCTTGCATCAACACCTTTGCCCATATCTCGTAGAAAATATGTCGACAATTGGAAGTTCGCAAGAATACCTTGTGAACATGGCACTTCAATATGAAAAATGGAATATGGAGGGTTGCAGATTCTTTTTGCAATGGTTGTCTATGATATTTAAGGTGAATATCTAGGGCTGGCAACCCTTACCAGATGACACTGTCCATTCTTGGGTTACCGATTCAAATCATGATCGAACGATTGACATCCTCTCGTTGAAAACATGTACAACACATATCCATTATGAACCTTTGCTTGGACATATTAGTAGTTTAGGGTTGACTATCCATGCCACCCAAATGACATCGAATATGCATACGCGTGGAATGTTTTTTAGTGAAAACGAGACTCCTCCCGGTTGCGATATGGGTAGACAGGGCTTGAACAAAAAACACATGCGTAAAATTCATGACAGTTGTGATGAGGCCATAGAGGGCTTAAAAAAAAAACGTAGAGTAAGTTATCACAATTTGAAAAAAATTATTCGTCAAATTCGTTCGACTTGTGAAAAGGCCATAGAGACTTGAACAAAAAAGGTAAAGTAGTTTCTGGGAAGCTGGGTGAGAGTGAAATTCATCCCAATTGCCACCATCTCATCCTGCCCTTGGGCAAGATACCTAGAGTAAGTTACCACAACTTGAAAAAGGTCATGCGTGAGAGAAAAAAATACATTGCTACACTTCCTTTTAGAGAGAAACTCACATATCACAATGCAAAGAAATTTGGTCATGCAGAACAAAACATAAACATGTGCAATCACATATCCCAGAATGGTCATGCAATTGTGCCAGTGCGTGGTCTACAAGCAACACCATGCAATAGTACCAATGAAAACTAAGAAACAATTTCTACCCATACTTCCCTGCGAAAGAAAAATGCAAGACAGACCTACATGAAACAAATGAAAGAAACTCCTTCCATTGCATGTGCAATTTATGAACAATTGAATTTTTCAAAAAACAGTAAGTCTTTCATGCCTGATTTTCAAGCAGAATACCTCTGGTTGACAGCGCACGATAATCCATTTTCCAGTGGGAAAGTTTGTCTTCCATGCAAATGATCAGTTGAAAATGGAAAACTGCCACAGTTTGCAACCCCTGACCGAATAAGATGTAATACACCACTAGAAGATGTAAGTGCACTTACGAAACTTGAGGAGAGACTTGTGTCTCTGCCAATTGCATTTGCTCAAATCAGACCTTGGGGCTATAAACAACCCCCGTCAATTATTAATGTTCCTGTTCAGTTAGATGTTGTGCAAAAAGCGTTGCCACAATTCATTAACAATACAATTACAATCGTTGTGGCTCTGAAAAGACACTTGCGATACAAAAATGTGTATCAGATAGGCAAAGTACGTGTGCATGTTGTTATGAAAGCATTAAAGGAATTGTGTTCCAGGGCCATGTACAAAGCAAACAAAATTTGTATAAATGGAAACTGGAATAGTGTTCTCGCAGAAGAACATGCCAACTCTGCAGACACTCTCGAAAATCCTAGTGATTTTGATACAGGTGGTGAATCGAAGAATGAAACACCTGCTGAAACATTCGTGCATGGATTCACTGATTCCTAGTGCATTCGTGACTTGCAAGACAAAATTGTCGAAATTGCACCTGGCGAGGGGCGACGTCCACTTGGAATATTCAAGGACAAATTCGTCGAGGAAATGAACTTTCCAACACTCTTCTATGGAGATCCACATGGCACTGATATTATGGAGATCCACGTGGCACTGATATTACAAAACGATTTAGTTATCATAAAATAGTCCGATGGGAGTTGCTACATTCAAGCGGTTACTTCTCTTGTCACATAACAAATTTGTTTTTCAAAAAAATGCACATAATAATAGAGCAAGTTCTCTCCTGCATGTGAGTCCGAATAAGAAAAGGCCAGTTACAAGGAAGAAAGTTGTTGGCCAAGGATGTGAAGTACAAAGTAAACCTAGAAAAAATTCTGAAATCTGATATTGGATACATAGATTTCAAGAACATCCACACCTCTCCTGACTATTTGCAACAAAACAAAAAAAAATATTTTTGCAATGATCCGACAATTGGGCCCGCCAACATTTTTCATCACATTTACAAGTGCAGAGCATTGTTGGGATCCATTGGTGGCTGCCATATCTAACCTACATAGGAACATGAAACGTAAAAAAGAAATCGATACACTGGAAAATAATGACATTGACTACCTCATAAGAAA
Organism: Picea glauca; assembly: GCA_000966675.3. Classification (NCBI taxonomy): domain Eukaryota; kingdom Viridiplantae; phylum Streptophyta; class Pinopsida; order Pinales; family Pinaceae; genus Picea; species Picea glauca. The sequence continues at coordinate 19,610 of JZKD02S2132313.1, read as the reverse complement.
AGACCCGATGACATGTACTCGATACTATAAACATAGAATAAATTCTTTGAGACAATTGATATGCCATGATGAAACGTTTTTCGGAAAAATATCGGACTATTTTTTGTGAATGAATTCCATAATAGGGGAAATGAACATGACCACACACTGTTGTGGATAGAGGGTGCACTAGTCTATGGAGCTAATAACAATTCAGAGATCGAACAATTTGTGGATAAATACATAACATGCAACACAGATCATTTGGATCCAGAACTTGCGAAATTCCATAGACATTACCATACAAGAAGTTGTAGGAAACGAAAAAACTCGCATTGCAGATACAAATTTCCCATGCCGCCAATGAGAGCTACAAGAATCATAGATCCAGTTAGTTTAGAGGACAATGTTGTTATTGAGAAATATAAATCATTGTTCGCATTTCTAGAACAAGGAGGATTTGACGAAATGATGAGCTTTGATGTCTTCTTGACACAGGTAAATCTATCAGAAGATGAGTACATCCAAGCCATACAATGTATGCTTAGGCAACCAACACTTTTCCTTAAACGAAAACTCTCTCATATTTGGAACAACAGTTTCTCCAAGGACATGCCAGTTATGTGGAAAGCAAATACAGATGCACAGTACGTGTTGAATGCATATGCTACAACATCGTACTGTACCTCGTATATGACGAAGATTGACAAATCTATGACAAGTGCATTCAAAAAAATACGCAAAGAACATGAAAGAAGTCATATTGATGCGATACAAATGATACGGACACTTGGCAATACATTGCTTAATATTCAACAAATGTCTGCTCAACAAGCAGTTCACATTGCTCTTTCCTTGCCCCTCACTTGTAGTTCAAGAAAATAATTCTTCATAAACACATCTCTACCTGAAAAATGCACATTTGTACTTAAACCACCAGTTTTGCTGCAACAAGAGCCCGACAATTCAGAGGACGTGGTATGTCACTCTATTATTGATTATTACGTCCAACATCCATCTCCTATTAGGCATATTTGCTTAGCATAATTCGTATCACATTACAAAAAAAATGGTACACCCATATCAAAAAGAAAAAAACCCTCTCTGATACGGTTTGCCAAATACAATAAACATTGTGACTATGAAAACTATTGTAGAGAGAAATTGTTGTTGTACATTTCGTTCGATGAAAACGAAGAGACATTAATACATAACTTCTCTACATGGGAGGCTGTGTATGTTGCATTTGAGACTATAGTGCACATTAATGAAACTAGATTTACCTACAATGTTAATCCAACATGGGGTGATCTAGAAGTTTCACTTAATGACCTATAAAACCCTGGCGATCATGATGAGACATTCAGAAACCCAAAAACAACTGGAACTCCTTCCGAGACCTATGACTTACAAGTAGATTTGCCTCGTCCTCCGGCGGCTGAAAGTGAAAAACGTATCAACCTTGGTTTTCAAGTTACAAAACATCCTTTCCTAATTGAAAATAATGAATACCACAGAATAAGACGTCTGTTGAATCATGAACAACAAACAATTCTAAAGGACATTGCTCTTAAAAAATGCTTGAACATGAACAGTCATGTGCACGTGTTCCTTACAGGCAGAGAAAGAACAGGAAATACATTCACAGCGAAAGCATTGTTCCAAATGCTTATACAAATCTATGATTCAAACAATTCCTCTGATCCTATGAAACCAAAGGGCCTAATAGTTGCATACATAGGAAAAGATGCATACAATGCTGGTGGAACAACAATCCACTCTGCATTTTTTAATGCCTTTTAACAAGTCACAGTTTCTTCCACTTAGCAAGGAAATGTTGGATACATTATCTAAGCTTTATGAGGAACTCCAACTTGTCTTTATAGATGAAGCATATTTGATTGGGAGTCGGTTCTTGTATTGCATTGACAACTGACTAAGAAGCATAAAACATGTGTAGATGAAATACTTTGGAAACATTGACATGATATTTTGTGGGGATCTTTACCAGGCACATCCCATCCATGATTCTTTGATATTTGAACAACCTACCGTTAACATGAAAACAATCACCTATGACTTCTAGAGATACACTATTAAATGCTTTGAGTTGCATACTAAAATGCGCCAGACAAATGAAACATTCATTGCAACTCTGAATAGAATGCGCACAAACAACCAAACATATGATGACTTGACCTATATCAATTTGAGGTGCTTACAACCTGCACCAATAGACCCAACGTTCATTTACCTGTTCTACAGAAATAAAGATGTTGCAAAGCATAACAGCCACATGCTGTCGCTCATGCCTGGCGATGATATCATCATCAATTCGATTGACCTGGAAGAGGACAACCATGGAAATGTCTCATGTCATGAACATTCGGTCACTTTACCTTTGCAGCTTGTACTTAAATTAGAAATGCTAGTTGAAATATATGCCTGTAACTATGATTCACATGATGGCTTGGTGAATGGTGTAGATGGAAAACTAAAAGGCTATACGGAGACAAAAAAAGTGGATGTCCCTTGGATTAAGTTCCATGAATCGCATATAGGCAAGCGACAAACAAGCAAGTTGTCTTATCTATATAATTCAAACAATGGAAGCAATTGGACACCTATTTTGCGAATATCGAAGCCAGTATTGACATCAACAAAGACAGGTCGATTGAAGATTCGAAAACAATTTCCCATTAAACTTGCAGGTGCACATACAGTCCACAGATCACAAGGACTAACACTTGATAATGTTGCATTTCAACCTGCTGGAATTCAGATACATAGACGTATACACAACAGTGTCCCGTGTCAGAAGCATAGACTCTTTGTATTTACTAAGTCCTCTCACAAAAGATAACTTCAAAGTGAAACAAAAAGTTGATATTGAGATGGAACGACTCAGGACCACCGCAAAATGACAACTGCATTATGATTACCAATCCATACAAACAAATTCATCTGTATCAATTCTCTCGCTTAACACATGCAGCTTAATGAACACATGGATGATATACTGAATGACTATGATTTAATGCAATCCGATATTTTGTGCTTGCAGGAAACACACATGGCATTATGCATGCAGATTAAACTATTCCCAAATCACAATTGCATATCAAATTACATTACACATGGGGTGATGATACTGGTGAAAAAACATGTACCAATTTTAGACCATATACATATCGAAGAAAAGAATGTTGAACTAGTGCTTGCAAATTTTTTTTCCCATGAAACAAAAGTTGCAATATTGAATCTGTATGCTGCTCCCCATGCAACATTCTCCAACATAGTACATGTTATTTCTAATGCATTTGGCCATTTCCATCTGAACGAACCCATTGTACTTGTAGGAGACTTCAATATTGACATGCTACAAAATACTAGTAGAACAAAAGAATTGGAAAACTACATGTGCAAATACAGTCTCCACTTTCTTTTGAACTACACAGGCCATCTACAAAATGCACTTATTGACCATGTTTGGTCCAATGTGCCCATTCCTCAATATAGTATATTTGTCTTAGACACATATTGGTCTGATCACGATACAATTGGTATTGCACTTGACTTATGACATATACATCAAACTTATTGCAAACTCATCAGTCTATGTTTCAAATCATATCTATATCCCTCATTTCTACACATATCGTTATGGAAAGAATACAGACCGTGTTCTACTCGAATTATAAAATATACATTGTGCAAAAAAAAAAAAAAGGTACATCCTCCCAAAAACTATTTGTGACTMTATTCATCTTATTCTATTTTTTTATTTTTATGTATATGTACATAGTAGTTRYMTTTTTCTTAACATCTGAMCTTATGTTCATATCCCTTTTGTTTTGTACTTTTGTTGATAGAGACAGAGAGGAAAACTAAAGGGCGCAAAGAACTCCTACCCAGAGATGTAGAGGAATCCATGCAAAGGTGCATTCTTTTTATGCCCGTGTTCCATAGTAAACGGTTTTTCATTTACTTTCTCTGTATTTGTCAAACTTGATTGCAAGTATGTTTTTTTTTGTTTTTGTTTTTTTTTTGCGTCGAGAGGCCGCTACGTTGCACGTCTTCCATCCAACAAAAATGCAATGTTGAGCCAACCAGCCCGCAAGTCCACTTGTCAATATGTATATCGCCCAACTATGATTGTTATTTGCAGAACATTGAACATTAGAGGCACAATGTACAACCCACAAGTGCGCAATCCAAATAAGTGACTAAGTATGGAATAAGGGATCTGTGCATATTTGGTATGTAGTGCTCGTTTCTGGAAGCTCGCCATCCCTGGAGTTTGCCAATTTGGATATCGCGAAAATGACTAGAAGTAGAATGTACAGCCGACCAACTCGCAAATATACTTGTCAATTGACAAATGTTGAGCCGACCAACCCGCAAATCCGCTTGTCAAATTATTATCATAAGCAATTTTCTAGGCACCAAAAATAGAGGCCCGTTTTTAACCCCGCCAGCTCGAAAATGCGTGATCCAGAAACTGTACACGGTCCATAAAATCTCAGCCACCTCGCAAGTTCGCTTGTCAAATTGTATATTGCGGAACTGTATGTCCTATTTGTAGAACACGGAACAATAGAGGCCTATTTTTTGACCCCTCCCACCCGATAACCCGCAAGTATGGAATGCGATATCGGTACATGATCTATAAAATCTCATGTCCATACTTTATAAAAGTACATATTTAGTTTTTCCCCATTTCTACACACATTGATCTGGTAACCACAGAGTTAGTGTTGCACATGAATTATGAAATGTGCACTGGGAGTCGGATGAAGCCCTTTGCTTTGCTTAGCCAATTTTTATCTCGCTAGCCCGAGAACCCGATTTCTATATGGAGGAAATCGGCCCAATGTACAACCCGCAAGTATGTATTGCTCGTTTGTGGGAGCATGCTACCCCTGGAGTAGAATGTTGAGCCAGCCAACCCGCAAATCCTCTTGTCAATTTATTATCATAACCTATTTGTAAGGCACCAAACAATAGAGCCTCGTTTTTTACCCCGCCAGCCCGAGAACCCGCGATCCAGAAACTATGGATGGTCTATAAAATGTCAGCCACCTCGCAAGTCCGTTGGTCAATTTGTATATCGCGGAACTGTGTGTGCTATTTGTAGAACACTAAACAATAGAGGCCTTCTTTTCAGCCCACCTGCCTGAGAACTTGTGATCCTGAATCTATAAAATCTCTTGTCCATATTTCATGAAGTACATTTTTAGTTTTGCCTCGTTTCTACACATACTCATCTGGTAACTACAGATTTGGTGTTGCACATGAATTATGAAATATGCACTGGCAGTCGGACCGAGCCCTTTGGTTTGCTTAGCTGAACAATTCCGACTCATGCTGACACTCAACAGTTTCACCATGCACTTTCAGACTTGGCCATTCCTTCCTTGCTTGCTCTTCCCTGTGCTCGTCACCTTTGCACATGTGCATAATAAGAAATAGTGTATATATATATATATATATATATATCTTCTTTCAAAATCTTTAATGCTAACATGTCATCGTGCAGGCAACGCCTAAGTTGTCATTGATGCGCACAAGGCTCGAGAAGTTCTGTCATTAATGCAATTTTTGCGAAGGCTTTTCTTATCCCTTCCCAGTCTTAATTTCAAATGCCATGGAATGTCATTCGCACGCTGCCAGCTTGCTTCATTCACGAAACCTCCAATCTCTTCCCACTCTTAATTTCAAATACCATGGAATGTCATTCACACGCCACCAGCTTGGTTCGTTCACGAAACCTCCAATCCTTAAATGTTCTTCGCCGTAACCCCCAACTTCTCACTTTAAGTATTCAATAATTACGCTTTCCTTCTAACAAGTCACCATACAACACGCAAAGATATTGTCATTAATGAGGAGATTTTCCATTCGCATGCATTGAAGTAATGTTTTTGGGGGGTTATATTGTCCCCTCCATTTATTCATTTCAAGCAGCATCTAGAGCAAACCAACGTTTTCATAAACTACTGGCAGCAGCTCCACAACAATTTTGTAGAGATACACTGAACATCTTCCTCACGAGCTACTTGTGCAGAAGAAAGGAAAAATAATTGTAGGGGAGGCAGAGCAACCCAAAATTTACAATGAAAACATGGATCTTGACACTGATCTGGAAAGCATATTCTGCAACCTTGATCAACCTGGAGACCCAATTCAGCATGCCTACTCAATGGACATGGTTGATACCGAATTTTTTTACGAAGATGAATCCTTCGTGTTCCAGAGTGTTGCTTTTGAAACTGAATCAAAAAAATTAATCATTGAAAAAATAGATGTAAAAAATAAGAAAAGAAAACATCGTTCAGAACTTGACCTTGCCAATATGCAGCCGTCGAAAATCTCTCAACTTCACATGGCAACCGGAGATGCTCTTCATGATTCTGTTGCAGTCATTGAAGCCGAAAATGCCAGACTAAAGAACTAGATTAAGGAATTAGAGGAAGCTTTGTTTCCTATGCCATTGCTTGGCAGTTCTTTGGAAATAGCCATGCTTGTGACTACGTGCACCCCTGCAACAAATCTAAAAGGGTCCTCTAGCTTCCCCGCATTCTATAGAGGATATGTGGAGAAAAATATCAACAAAATAATGGAACTGATTACTAAGGCCTGGGAAGCATCACATAATATGGATTCCCTGGGGAGCATGGCACATAAGTTGCTCCTGCTTCTGCAGACTGATTTAAAAAACAAAGAAACTTTCTATGTGCACGCGATCATCCATTTTTCCTTTCATGTCAACAACATGCCAGAGACGAGAAGAAGACAACATGATCTCCCATCCAAAAAATGACTCACTCAATTAGAAGCATGATGGAAAGAGAAAGTGAAGAACATGTATCTCATCGTCCAATCATGTGAGCAAGCAATATCAAAGAAAGAAACATTATTCACAAACCTCACCAAAACAGACTTAGCAGGAAAGACAAACAACTTTCAGGATCCCAGCTTAATCCTCAATTCGTTGGCGTTAACCAAGCAAGCTTTCGATAAACAAGTTGATAATTTGAAGGCCTTGTCTTTAGAAATTTTTTACAAGATTGTTGAATATCATGAAGAAGAGGTGGACAACTGGCTAGTCCGGTATTTGGTACATAATGGAGACATTCATGAAGCTCTGTGTAAACTTTCAATTGATCTAACGGAATTAGAAAATGAAGTTTTCAACATTCAAATCTGCAATGACATCAACACCGCCCCCTTGCGAAGCTATATTGAAGAGAACTTGAAGTGGGTCACCGACGAAATCCAACAAGCAAATGCATAAATCCTCTATTTATCAATCCAGTTATTCAAGCGGGTCGCCCACAAAAACCAGCAGGGAAAGGCACGACCAAGCAAATACCAAAATTACTTATACGTACCATCCCTGTAAGTGTATAGTGATAGTCATTTCTTTATCAATCCAGTTATTCCAACTTCTCTAAGTAGAAATCTATAGCCAAAAATTGATCTTTCCATTTCTACTTTTCAGGTATTACATTCTATTGTGTCCAACTTATTTCCATAGTCCTATTTCTTGTACATATTTATGTTATGGTCCGTGGGAGCCCTAATCCCAATCTATATGACAAACACATTTACATTTCCAGGGATATGTAACAAACTATTTTTTTTCCATATATTCCAAATAAAACTATTCTTTTGTCTCCTTATATATTTATGTATTCCTAGATTTTTACCTTCAGCTATGCTGAATGTGAACTCATTCTATTTATTTTATCTCAATTCTCTTTTTTTCTTATGCATTTTTTCTCCGGACTGGTCATTTTCAAAATAAAGTATGACATAAATAACTCACTCAACTTTGAGATATCGTATTTCACATATACATGTATATGTTTCTTTAAATTTTCAAGAATATGTAACACATTTCATTTTTTTCTATATAAATGTCATAAAATTATGTTCACAACTTTGTGTACTCAAATGTATAGAGAGTATGTCATTTCTTGCATCTTTAACACATGTCCTTCATACTTTTGCCAGAAAGGCCCTTAAAATTAAAATAGTCCACAAGTCCACTCGTCGATTTGTATATCACAGAACTGTGGGTGCTCTTTGTAGGCCATGGAACAACACACACCCAATTTTCAGCCCGCCAGCTCAACAACCCGCGATCCAAAAACTGCCTAGGTATGGAATGAGGGCTCCGTGCAAGTATGGAATGAGGGCTTCGTGCATGCTCTATAAAATCTCATCCCCATACTTTATAAAAGTGCATATTTTGTATGTAGAAAAGTAAATATCTACTTTAAAAAATAACGGTTTTTGCTATGTATATTTTATGCTCTCCAGGAACCTATAATTTGATACATTTCAATTTCTTCTATCCAGAAACCCCCGTTTTAAAGAAAACTAATTCGGGAATGTTATTTATTTGGTCTTCTTGTCCACTGTCCTATGTAACAGACATTGGTACTATATTTTTTGTACATTTGTCCACCACTGTATGTAAAACCTATGTAAAGAAAACTAATTCACGAATGCTAAAATAGTTCACAAGCCCGCTTCTGAATTTGTATATCACGTAACTCTAGCTACTCTTTGTAGGCCATGGAACAATCGAGGCCCAATTTCTAGCCCTCCAGCCCGAGAACCCGCGATCCAAAAATTGCCTAAGTATGGAATCAGGCCTTTATGCAAGTATGGAATGAGGGCTCCGTCCTTGCTCTATAAAATCTCATCCCCATACTTTATAAAAGTACATAGTTCGTATGTATAAAAGTAAATATCTACTTTAAAAAATTACATATTTGTTATGTATAGTTTATGATCTCCAGGAACCTATAATTTCATAAATTTCAATTTCTTGTGTCGAGGAGCCCCTGTTTCAAAGAAAACTAATTCGAGAATGATATTTATTTGGTCCTTTTGTCCACCACCCTATGTAACAGACATTGGTACTATACTTTTTGCCCTTTTCTCCACCAGCGTATGTAAAACCTATATAAAGAAAACTTTGTAAAATTACATAGTCAAGAATGCTAATTTTTTTATTTTTTTTTTGTCAACAAACCTATGTAACAGACATTACCACTATTTTTTACAATTGAAATAGTCCAATCTCCACTTGTCAATTTGTATATCGCGAAACTGTGGGTATTCTTTGTAGGCCATGGAACAACATAGGCTCAATGCTATATTTTTTGGACACGATGCCCTTAAAATTATAATAGTCTGGAAGTCTGATTGTCAGTTTGTATATCGTGAAACTATCAGTTCTTTTTGTAGGGCATGGAAGAACAGAAGCCCAATTTTCAGCCCGACATCCCGATAACCTTCCATCCAAAAACTGGCTAAGTATGGAATAAGGGATCCGCTTTGTAAAATTACATATTCTGTATGTATAAATTAAGCTGTCAAAGAACCTTTTATTTCATAAATTTCAATTTCTATTGTGTCCACGATCCCTTCTTTTAAAGAAAACTAAGTCAGGAATGCTAAGTTTTTTGTGTGTTTTTTGTCAACAAACCTATGTAACATACACTACCACTATTTTTTACAATTCAAATAGTCCGAAATTCGCTTGTCAATTTGTATATCGTGAAACTCTGGGTATTCTTTGTAGGCCATGGAACAACAGACGCCCATTTTTCAGCGCAAGAACCCGCGATGCAAAAACTGGCTAAGTATGAATTTAGGGCTCCGTGCATACTCTATAAAATGTCATCCCCATACTCTATAAAAGTACATACTTCGTATGTATAAAAGTAAATACCTTTCATTTCATAAATTTCAATTTATATTGTGTCCACGATCCCTTCTTTTAAAGAAAACTAAGTCAGGAACACTAATTTTTTTTTGTTTTTTGTCAACAAACCTATGTAACAGACATTACCACTATTTTTTTTCGGTTTTTGCCCACGTACCCATGTACATCAACTTCCTGCCCACGTGTCTATACTCCGTTGCATTTATTTCCTTTCCCGTGGATGGGGTGCTAGTAGAGCACACGCGTCGAGTGGAGCAGCCAGGACCGATCCTCCATGGCGTCGACCACGTGACGACTGCATGCCACTCCCTCCCACCTGCCTTATTACTTTAAGTTCATCTTGCTCAAGGCAGGGTGCCATTACTCTCAGTGCGCCCTGCTCTGCCTTTGTATCCTTTCGACGGACTAGCACCCTCGTTGGGCCTTTACTTTGCATGTGCGGCCATTTATGGAACCTCACCAGCTCCTCGACCTATTTCAATTGCTCCAACGACTGCATATGGCTCATTATTTCTTGGTTTTTCTTCTTAGAGCTCGACCTCCTGCCCAGTTTTTCCCTACTCTGCTTTTGTCCTCTCCTGCTCTGTTCTTGGCACATTTTCGCTCTCCCACTGTCCTGGAGATGCCGCGACTACGAGGGAAGTTGAAACGCGGGCCAACCTGGCAGCCAAACTGACCCTGACTGGTCCTCCATCCCCCGCCTGCTCCCTCCTTGTTATCCTCCTCCTCTTCGGCCACCTCGTCCTCCTCCCTGGCGCAATCGACTCAAATTCCCTCTTCTCTCTTGCCCCTTGCTGTGTCCCTTGCTAACAGAATGGAGGGGATGGACTCCTTAGGGGCCTCACTGGACTACAACCCAAGACCTTTAAGCAATTCGACATCTATTTCACACCCAAGCCCTTTGGCTCCTCCCAACTCTTCGACCACTTAGTCGCTTCAGGACCAGCCTCATGATGCCTAATTTCAGATGAATGGTCCGGAAGCCAATCAAAATTCGCGACGACAACCCCAATCTCGAGCCGGTTCCAACGCTGACCCAGAATGCGAGTGGCAAACATGCCTTGCATTGGTGTAAAGCTTGGTATTCGACCTGCGTCGAGACATGGACGACCTCTGGTTCCATCTAGAGACCCTGGACGACAAAGCCTCTCAACTCCTGCAGTTGCTCTCTGCATTACAAGGTGCTCATCACCTCCCAGCAGAGGCATCCCAAGCAGCAACAACCCAACAAGTAGCAACCTCGGCACCAATGTTGGCATTGGAAACTTTGGTCCACGCAGAGGCAGACCGTGAGGAGAAAAGGCTTCAATCACGCCCAGAGGACCTCCAGAAGGAAGAGCACGTGCCATCACAGACTGAGGATGCCATGCAACTGGACCAGACATCGGTCGAGGAGGAGTCGCCTCCTCCTGGGGACACGAAATTTCACGCCTTTTGCATGGCGGCGTCACCACACTACAACCCATACCGATGATCTGTTTGTTGTTTTTGTCTATTGTTTTGTCATGTGCATGGCAACCTTTCATGCATTTCTCCATGGTTATTATAATTATGCTGTCTACACTTTCCACAATTGTAACAACCACCATTAGGGGCCAGAATTTTGAACTCTTTTTGCGTTAGTAACAGTTTAGACTTCGGGTATGAAGCGGTTCGACTGGCTGAGCTAGTTTCCCCTCAGGGAAACTCAGTATTTACAGCTTCAAACCATGGAAATTCTCTATACTCTTTCATTTTGACAGACTTTTATACAATCTTACTTATAAAAAAAATATTGAATAAAATTCAAATAATTGTTTATACTATTCATTAGGTAAAACATGTCATAGCATTATATAAATTACTATAAATCTCCATACAATGTTATAATATTCTATAAATTGTAGTCTTATGTTTATGATGAAATTGTTCGGTGCAAAATGTATATAACGAAAGTCTTTGGTGCAAAATCTATATCACGTAACACACTGGACATGAAAAGTGTGAACCCGTGACTCCGCCAACCTGCAACTCCGTAGTTGTTTGGTGCAAAATGTATCAAGTTTAATAGCATTATACAAATTACTATAAATCTTGGTACAATGTTATAATTTTCTATAAATTACGGTCTCATGTATATGACGAAATTGTTGGGTGCAAAATGTATATCACGGAAGTGTTGCACTATATATTCATCACATGAGCTCCTTCAAATTGAAATAGTCTGCAAGTTTGATTCTCAATTTGTATATCGCGGAACTGTTGGTGCTATTTGTAGGACACAGAACAACAAGAGCCTGATTTTCAGGTCCCTAACCCGAGAACCCAGGATCCAAAAACTGGCTAAGTTGTATAGTTTATGGTCTCCAGGAACCTATAATTTCATAAATTTCAATTTCTTGTGTCAAGGAGCCCCTGTTTTAAAGAAACCTAATTCATAAATGCTATTTATTTGGTCCTTTTGTCCACCGCCCTATGTAACAGACATTGGTACTATACTTTTTGCCCTTTTTTCCACCAGCGTATGTAAAACCTATGTAAAGAAAACTAATTGGCGAATGCTGAATTTTTTGGACATAAGCTCCTTAAAATTCAAATAGTCTGCAAGTTTGATTCTCAATTTGTATATCGCGGAACTGTCGGTGCTATTTGTAGGAAACTAATTGGCGAATGATGAATTTTTTGGACACGAGCTCCTTAAAATTCAAATAGTCCGCAAGTCCGATTCTCAATTTGTATATCGTGGAACTAATGGTGCTATTTGTAGGATAGGGAACAACAAAAGATCGATTTTCAGGTCCCCAGCTCGAGAACCCGCGATCCAAAAATTGGCTAAGTTGAGAACCTGCTTTTTTAAAGAAAACTAATTCAGGAATGTTATTTTTTCATACTTTTGTCCACCAGCCTATGTAACATACATCAATACTATTTTTTTTTGTTTTTTTGTCCACTAACATATGTTAAAAGGAAAACTAATTCGAGAAGCCCCTTCAAATTCAAGTAGTTCGCAAGTCCAATTGTCAATTTGTATATCGTGGAACTCTAGCTGCTATTTGCAGGCCACAGAACAACAGAAACCCAATTTTCAGCCCGCCAGACCGAGAACCCGCCATCCAAAAATTCAAATAGTCCGCAAGGTCGCTTCTCAATTTGTATATCGTCGAACTCTCGATGTTATTTGTAGGGCACAGAACATCAGAAGCCCAATTTTCAACCCGCAACCCCGATAACCCGGAATGAAGCAAATTCAAATAGTCCACAAGACCGCTTGTCAATTTGTATATCACGAAACTCTCGGTGCTATTTGTAGGGCACTGAACAATAGAAGCCCAATTTTCAGCCCGCCAACCCAAGAACCCACGATCCAAAAATTCAAATAGTCCGTAAGACCGCTTCTCAATTTGTATTTCGCGGAACTCTCGGTGCTATTTGTAGGACACAAAACAACATAAGGCCAATTTTCAGCGCACCACCCCGACAACCCGGAATGAAGCTTTCGTCCATGCTTTATATATCTACTTAATCAAATTACATATTTGATATGTATAATTTCTCCTATCCACGAACCTATAATTTAATATATTTCAATTTATTATGTCCAAGAGGCCTTCTTTTAAATAAAACTAATTCGGTATTGCTAGTCTTTTTATTCTTTTGTCCACGAACCTATGTTACATACGTTGACCCTTAAATCTCAAATAGTCCACAGGCTTGATTGTCAATTTGTATGTCGTGGAACTCTGGGTGCTATTTGTAGCGCATAGAACAATAGAAGCCCAACTTTCAGCCTACCAGCCCGACAACCCCCATGCTCTATATATCTACTTAATCAAATTACATATTTGGTATCCAACAACCCTTCTTTGTAACATACGTACGCCCTTAAATTTCAAATAGTCCACAACTCCAGTTGTCAATTTTTGTGTCGCGGAACTCTGGGTGCTATTTGTAGGCCATGGAACAACAGAGCCCGATTTTCAGCGCACCAGCCCGAGAACCCGCGATACAAAAAAATAACAAGTATGGAATCTATTTCCCATACTTTATAAAAGTACATATTTCGTATCTATAAAAGTAAATATCTACTTTATAAAACTACAAATTTTGTATGTATAATTTATGTTGTCCACGAACCTATAACTTGATAAATTTCAATTCCTTTTGTATCCACCAACCCTTGTTTTAAAGAAAACTAATTCACGAATGCTATTTCTTTTGTGTTTCCATGTACTTCAACTTCCTGCCCACGTGTCTGTACTCGATCGCATTTATTCCCATTCCTACCTGGCAGGGACTACGCTGCCATACAACACTTGTTTAAAAGAACTATATTTTTGTACATAGTTTAAAATTGTTTTTTTTTCCTAATAATTTAGATTTTTTTTTAGTTTGAAGGAACTTTCTTTTAAATGTTATTTAAAAGAGCTATATTTGTGTACATAGTTTGAAATTGTTTTTTTAATAGTTTAGAGCCTATATAATATATAGAGAGTAATTAAAGTGCATTTTTCATAATAATTGAGATATTTTGTTTATTATAATAAATAAAATAATCTTAAAATGAGGTTGGTATGAAGTGGTTAGGAAGGTTTTATTCTGAAAAAAAAAAAAAATCAAAATATATAAATAAGATCTTTATTTTCAATGCAATATGCATTGAAACTCTATATAATAATAGAAATCATACTATGCATTGAAACTCTATGTAATAATAGAAATCATACTATCCAATGAATCAATGTTCCATTTGAGTTTTTTTGGGCAAAACTTGAAACCTATTATTCACATTGCATTCCATAAAGATACCTCATACTTATAATAAAAAAAACTAAAGGGTCACAGGCATGTTTTTTCTAAGATAACCACTAAGGAAGTTTGGTAATTGGGGTAATCCTTAAGCCTATTGTATCATCTCTACATACATTAACTAGATATGTTTAACATGGGCTTTGTGAGGAGACCCTTAAAAGTATCATCTCTACATACATTAACTAGATATGCTTAACATGGGCTTTGTGAGGAGACCCTTAAAATATTTATTGGAATGAACCAACAAGGATGACTTAAAAGGACTATTATAGCACCCATAAAAAGCCAAAGAATTAATACTTTTATTTTATGTTAGATTTATGTATTTGAACTTGATGTTAGATTTTGAAAGTAATTTGATAAATATGTTTTTTTTTTATTTTTTTATTAGAGATTTATGTATTTGAACTTAATGTTAGATTTTGAAAGTAATTTGATAAATATGTTTTTTGTTAGATAAAAGTTTAAAGTATAGTTCTGGCTTAGTGGTGATTTTAATCTTTCTAGTAAGCTTTGTAAATTTTAAGAGGTTTACTATTATGTATTATGTTGTTGACAATTGTAAGTAGTAACTCTAGATATTTAATGTTTTGTTTAAACCATCATGTTGAGTTGTCTATTAGTTTGCTATCAGATCTTCCCTTCTTATAAAAAGAGGATTATCAAATTTACAACTTTTCTCATACTAATTAGTTTACAATTTTTTATGCCGCCTTAACTCATCAAAAAGATGTTGATTAATATAATATTAAATGATATGAACAACTCAATGGTTAACCTCAAACCACTCAAATGCGAATTTCACTTGAGTAGGTACATTGAAAATCTACATTACATATTTTTGAATAATGTAGGCGAATAACATTTAGTTCATATTAATCATATCATTGACCTCTTGTAAAGAGAATTAATCAATATTAATCATTAAATATTTTTGAATAATGAGTGGGTACATTGAAAATCTACATTACATATTTTTGAATAATGTAGGCGAATAACATTTAGTTCATATTAATCATATCATTGACCTCTTGTAAAGAGAATTAATCAATCTCAATAAAATAAAATAAAATTTAATTGAGTGGGTACATTGAAAATCTACATTACATATTTTTGAATAATGTAGGCGAATAACATTTAGTTCATATTCATCATATCATTGACCTCTTGTAAAGAGAATTAATCAATCTCAATAAAATAAAATAAAATTTAATGTTAAAGAGAATTAATGTAAATTCTAATTTCCCTTTTGTCCATAACTTTAATTTTCTTGAATTTTTTTTTATAATCATTCAAATCCATCTTTATCATTCACGATAGCTCTAAACTTTGTTGCAATAATAATTCTCATCCTCTTTTAAGCTCCATAAATAATTTTGAATTGTCTTCTATCACCAACAAAAACTTTATCCTTTTAGTTATCCCCAAAAATAATATCGCAAATAAAAACTCTATTTCTACGATCACTGCTTTAAATACCATTAACTTGGTTTCTAATGATTTATCAACCAATAATTCTCCAAGTAACAACATTGACCCCAACTCTGTAAAAGCTCCTAGCTTACCCCCTTCAAACCCTCCCCCACACAGGTCCATCTCTTATCCTTCTATTGTCATAAATTTATCCTCGATGAATCTAGACCTATATTCCATTCTACTCTTAGAAAAGGGATTCAATTTCTCACTTACTACCTATCACATTTCGGTGGAAGATATTCTCTGCTCCATTGAATTCATAACTCATCATTTTCCAACACACAAAGTTGAATAAATTTCGCAGGAGTGTGGTAGAGTTTTTCACCTTTTTAAACTTCTTAAACCAAACCTATCAAAAGATGAATTTCAATCCATTTGTCACCTCAATGATAACCTTATTTCATTATTTTAAAAGTTGATAAAGGAAATGTTATTGTTTTCATGAGTACATCTGACTACAAATCTAAATTTCATGATCTTCTTTCATCTTCTTCATACAAACCCCTCTCCAAGAACCCACTCAATGTAGTAACCAACTTAATCACTAAGGCCATCAAATCTTCATCCTTGGACCCAACATCCAGAAATGTCTCATTCCTCACAACCCTCAAACCCATTGGGCTTCACAACCCTCAAACCCCCCTAAAATTTATAAAAACGAGATCCCTCTTAGACCTATATTTAGTGTTATAAGATCTCCCACTTATGCCCTTTCACGATTTCTTGTTGACAAGTTTCAGTCATTTGTTGCAAACACTCCCTTGTTTATTAAAGATTCCTCTGATTTTATTCAAAAAAACCAACATCTTCACCTTGACAAAAATGATATCATGGTTCGTTTTGATGTTGTCTCCTTATTCACCAAAATTTTGGTTCATGAAGCCCTTAACCTTATCTCGAATCTAATCGACCAAGAAACTCTTAACCTTATTGAAATTCGTCATGGGGTCATCCTTATCCCAAGTGGTTGCCAACATTTTTATGGAACATTTTGAAGATTTGTCCTTAAATAGCTTTCATCTTAAACCCAAATGTTGGTTCCATTTTGTTGACGATATCTTTGTTTTTTGGCCTCATGGCCAACCCTCCTTAACCTTTTTCTTTAATAATCTTAATAACATTTCACCCCATATCCAATTTACTATGGAAATCCAAAAAGAAAATGCTCTTCCATTTTTAGATGTTCTCATTTCTTGTCAATCTAATGGAACCCTCACCCATCAAGTTTATAGGAAAAAGACTCACACCAATAGATACCTTCATGCCCAATCTCACCATCACCCAGGATAAGAGGGATAATTTTAAATTTATCTCAGAATGTAGAAATCTTGGTGAATCTTACTAGTCCTTAATATGCAAACTATAAAATGTTTGTTGATATTTTTGTAAAAATATTCAAATTTCTAAGGATTTTATATATTTTCTATAAAATTAAGGCTATTTTTAAGGTAAAATATTTTATTCTATAGAATCTGGGTGAATCACTTTTAGAAAAAAATGGAAATTGACGAATCTTTTTTTTGGAAAAAGCATGAAAAATTAGCCCATGGGAAATATACATCCCCTAAAATTTTCCCTACACCCACCCTAAAAATATGTTGTTCTAAAAACTTTGGTTACTTGAGCCTATCGAATCTATGCTCCCCATTTTTTCGAGAAAGAAAGAACCTACCTTACTAAGGCCCTTATGGCCAATGGGTACTCTACCTCTCAAATTAATAATTTTTTTTGACCTGTTCGTCATCCTAAACCTGTTAATTCTCCCTCCACTTTCCCACATGTAGTTCACATATCTCTTCCCTGCCTTCAAGGCACCATGGACGAGATTTCAAATGTTTTGGCCAAAAAGAATATCAAGACTCTTTTTAAACCCTATAAAAATTTTAAACATTTATTTAGAACTGCCAAAGATAATCTGACCCTATGCTAGGCCTAGGCGTTTACCAAATCCTATGCTCTTGTGGCAAATCATACATTGGCCAAATTGACAGATCTTTCAAAGCCTGCCTTAAAGAACATTTAGCAGACAATTTCCACAACCCTATCTCCAAATCATCTCTTGCAAAACACTCTCACAACTCTAAAAACCTTATTTACTTTGACCAAACCAAAATTCTCACACCAACACCTTATTTCTCCTTGTGTATCATTCACGAAGCACTAGAAATTGAAAATCATCCCAATAATTTCAATCGGTAAAATGGCTATAAACTCAACCAATCCTAAAAACCCACTATTCATCGACTTAGCCATTAAGTCTTCCTCTCTCTTTGTTCTTTGTATGTTGTTTAGTATATTCAAAGCTAACTTTTAACTACTATATTTTTTCCACTTTGTTACATTTACCCCTTCTTATTCTTTTGGCATTTCTTTATATTTTACAAATTTATCATTCTCATAAACCTCCACCCCCACATTGCTTTCTTGTATCTTTTATTGACAATTATTATTTCAAAGTATATTTGTTATTTTATCTCATAGATTTCTGCTTTTAATTCTCCTTATTAGTCCCTGTCGGAAGGCCAAGGGCAGGGACTATAGCGATGAGTTCATCGCTGACTTTACATTAGTTGAAGGTTGACTTTCAAATTTTTGAAAAAAATCTAATGTTTAACTTAGGGACTTTATATACATAATTTTTTTAATAAAAAATTTATGAATTTGTTACAATTTGATTGGCTGGGAAGTTTGAAGTCTTATTGCCGACTTCACTTCTTCCCATGCCAATTCTTACTGCTTTCATAAATGCTTTCACTATAGTTTCATAAATGCCATATATATAAATGCTTTGACTACGAAATATCGAATTGGAATCCTCGTCATGTCCCAAGGGTGCGGTCACTAAAGAGTTTGGAAATATCGAATTGACACCGGAGCATTTGGAATTTGACAGCCCGATTACTTTTATTTTAGATTTATCTATGCTTCCGTGTACATTCATTGCAAATTTTGAAAATTATAGTTTCATAAATGCCATAAATGCCATATATATAAATGCTTTGACTGCCAAATATCGAATTGGAATCCTCGTCATGTCCCAAGGGTGCGGCCACTAAAGAGTTTGGAAATATCGAATTGACACTGGAGCATTTGGAATTTGACAGCCCGATTACTTTTATTTTAGATTTATCTATGCTTTCGTGTGCATTCATTGCAAATTTTGAAAATTATAGCTATTAGTTAACTAAGGCAACATATACAGTCATGAAAAATCTTCTAAACACCCGTGGAACAACACATGGGATTTCAAGTTTAAACATTAATTTATTAAAGTTATGTAGTCGGTTGGGGATTGCCATTTATTTATTTAAGAATCGTCAGAGCAATATGTTCCATAGAGAATGGCCCCACTTCTTCAAACAAAAAATGAGAGTCTTCATTAAAAGAAAATCATGGTTCATATTTCTATTTTGGGAAAGTATTTTATTAAAAAAAGAAGGGAAAACTTACTAAAACGATTACAAAAATACTCGTTGAGATTAAAAGAAAAACACCTGCTACTCTCTCAGCCTCGCCTTCAACAGTAACTTCCAAGTCCCCTAATTACACAGATAACGATCTCGGAATATTGGGCTTTGCAGATCAATGTCATATTTTGACTGAGCCCGTGTTTATATCATCT
>JZKD02S2132301.1:443831-472542 GCA_000966675.3 Picea glauca | reverse complement strand
GACTTATAACTTGCAAGTTTTATTACAATTTAAATACAGACAATGATATGTAAGGTTAAGTAACATTGTGATGGCATGTTGGTATTGGGGCTTTGTTAAAGCTTTGGGAGGTTATGGAGGTCGCAGGTTCGACTCCCATTGACTCCATAAGTTTAGATAACTTTAACCAATATAGGACAATGGGGGTTTGCCACGTGGCAACCTCTCATTGGCTTGAACTTGCCACGTGTCAATCAACAATTGGTCCAACTAGACTGTACGATCTACCAACTCATTGCCCTGTCACTATGCAGTCAACCCACGTGGCACCTTGGGGTGTGGCCACGTCACCTATATGGTCCTGTCACCCTTGCAGTGGTGACACGTGTCACACTTTTACTCCTTTGACTATGACTTTGATCAGTTTGACTTGAACTTTGACCGCTCATAACTTTTGCATATGAACTCCATTCGAGATGAAATTTGTGTTTTTGGAAAGCTGATGATGAGCTCCATGCATTGATGTCGTTTTTGAGAGAATTTGGGATGGTCAAATTTTGAGCATTTCTAAACCATTCTAGACCTCTATGGACATTCTAGATCCTCTTGGACCTCTGTGAGCATTGATGCATCCTCTTGGATCATAAAGACAACTACAAATTTAAATATATTAAAGTTATAGGTTTTAAGCATTGTTAGATAGATGAGGAGAAATTACATATTGAAGCTAGGCATGCATAAAAGTAAACAATGGAATCAATCGAACACAACTAGTAAGTAAACATTCTACACTATAAGAGCATAAAACTATGCAACAATTATAGGATAGTGAAATATCATACATATTATAACCTTGAGAGAGATTGTGTGGAAATTACATTGGCTAATCCTTTATCAAATATGAAAAAGAATAATGATGATCTATTTGTACAACTAAATTTACAAAAAATAATGTCCTAGTGTAGTCATCAAAGTTTGCTTCAAGTGACTCAAATAAATTTGATTAGCTAGTGCAACATCTTGGAGAGTGAAACTTGGTTGACATTGGTGTCTCTTGCAATATTGGTTTGGTCAAATTTGGTTAGTTTATGTGGCTTTTGAGAAAAAACACTGTGGAAATCGCTAGCAACGAGCAATCTTTGTCACCTACATGTCGTGATCATTGTTATGACTTATCACTAGCACTAGGAACTACAATGTTATTAGCATTAACAAGGTTTGGTTGTTAGTACATAAACTTAACAAAATGCTTTACTTTTTTGCACTAAAGTTGGATTTTGGAAAAAGAGAGTCAATTGTTTGAAAAATAAATATATGATTTCACTAGTATGAATATCATGTAAGATAGTTCCAAGGGTTTTTTCGATCAATATATCCTCTTGTGCAAAAGTTCATAAAGGTCTCGAGATCAAATCTCATCAAGTCTCCTAAGGTTATTAGTGATATTTTGGTTGGCAATTATTATTGTCATTCATCTAGAAAAACAAGGAAGAGGGAAGAAATCCATTGGAGGCTAGCAAGGTACTAACGCCTTCAATTAGAACACTTAATGTGTGGATAAGGGACTATATTTCTCTAGAAAAAATAATAACATGTCAAAGACAAATAATAACATTTAAAAGATAATAATTTTGTACAAAGTGAAAATTTATGAAAAAGTTATATAATACATACATGATAGAGCAAGAAATTGGAATCAATGTGTTGCACAAGCACATGGTATAGCAACATATTGGTTTAAGGTGTTGAGCATGTGTCTTGGGATCAATCTTTGTGTACTTTAAACTTGTTAATTATTAATATGTTTGTTGCCTTATTTCATTAGTTCAATTAGTGTAAAAATAAATTATGCATAAAAATTTCATAACTTTATTCCTTAGAGAGTAAAATTACATCAAGTAGATGCTAAATAACCTTCATGTTTATGCCTATCATAGGCCCAAGAAAATATAACTCGAAGTGTCGTAATCCAATATTTCCCTCAAAAAAATACAAAATAAACAAAGGCCCTTCAACCATTCTTCCTACCTTTTCTCAAGGAACCATACATTACATAATCAAATACACATAATGGCCTTAAGCATTTATATCAAAAAAATAGTAGAGTATCTTCCTCTTTTAATAGTTCCCTTATACATAATTCTTGTATACATATCAAAATAACAATCTGACAAGAAAAACTTAAAGAAGCATAGTAAAGTGCATTGAATTAAATGAAGGAGGCATGTTGGAATTCTAAGCAAATTCCTTCTTTATTTTTTTTATAACAATCCACTCCCCTTGAGGTAGAAGTAAACCTTCCTTCAACAAACTATCCCCCACTCGATTCCTCATTCTATATATATGATTGAGGGAAAAATAAGTGAAAGTATCATTTAGAACTCCAATCTCACCAAGAAGTGGTTGGAGAGTATAATCCCTTCACCTATATTCCCCTTTGATCCACTTTATCACTAGGAAAGAATCACAAAATATATGAATATTTGTTTGCCCATACTTTGGTGCAAGAGTAAGAACCAATTTTAAAGCCAACAACTTTGAGAAATTGTTTGTACCATGGTTGATGCCCACTTTGAAACGAAGAGTGTGAGCATAAAAAATGTAAAGAATCCCCCCCACACCTCCCACTCGTAGGTCTCCTTGAGAAACTCATTCAAAGTATGCCTAAGATCCTCTTTTGTCAGTAATCTCCTCTTACACCACTCTTAGCACTTTTGCAGGTCAAGTTATACCAAAAGAGCCTATAATATTTAAACCTTGAATTGTTACAACCAAGGGAGGGACATCCTTATTTTCAAATATCTTGGAATTTCTTGCCAACCATATGCCCCAAGCCACAATTAGTGGCAGAGCTCTAAAACTCTTTGAGATTGTGCTTTCACACCAGTTACACACCAAAGTGTCGCACTTCCAAATGTCACACCTAAGTGTTATAAGTGTTGTACTTAAGTGTCGTGACTTCATCACCATGAAGAAGTGTTTGTCATGACCCCTAGATAAGTTGGAAAGGAAACCTATCAGTTGGAGGTCAAAATACTACCTTTTACCTTGAGATTTTGGCATTGTTTGAGCTGCATCGTCCCCATTCCCATATATAAGGAGTGATGATCCCTTGATCATCGCTCCCCTAGAGTGTATTAGGGAGCGATGATGATCTAGGTGGATATCAGTGGCCACCCACCTATTCCAAATGGCTCACATATAGATTTCATCTTGGCAATTTAAGTTTTCATTTTGGCAGTTTTTTTCTATCTTTTCGGGTCTTGAACTTCTAGAACAATTTTGAGGCCCTAAACAACATTTTTTGGGCCCGCCACAGTAACACTGTAAACTTATTTAGAGTGTGATGACATAATGCGTATTCCTCGGATAGACCTTTCCAACGGGCTATCATGCATCTAAAACGAAGATAATATGAAAATGTTATGACCCCGGGAAGTTGATGTACCAACTTACCCCAACGAGGGCCACATGACTTTTGGTGCTTCATCTCCCAGGGTTAGGTTTTCGGATGTCTAGGGTTTTGGCATTCATGTTTTAAGAAAAAAGGCCTTTGGAGCCCCATTGTAATCATCTTCTTGCAGATGATCATAGTCGTCACATCTCTTCTCGGAGATAAGCCACCACCATTCTAGCAAGCTTGTTTCAGTTTGCAGTTTACAGTTTCAACATATTTCTTTATTGAATAGAAGCCAAGTTTTACTGTATCTCTGTTATTGTTCACTATATCTCTGTGTTTGTAATATAAATATGTATTCATTTCGTTATGCTCATAAAAGCCGAATCAATGGTATCAGAGAGGTCTTCTCCTTGCCGTTCTTAGTGCATGTCCCCGACGAGGAGAGGGTACAAAGAATTGGGTTTGAGCTTGTTTCTGTTGAGGACAAGACCTCTCGCACACCCAAGAGACCCTCATTGGTGGGTGAAAATAAAGACGACGAGACAAAAGATCCTTTCAAACTGTTGCTCGAGGAATCCCTCGCACAATAGAGGAACAAGATGATGGATAGTTTTGCGCAAATCCTTCGACGAATACCAACAAGCGACACATCTTCCTCAAGCGGAGGCATCGCCCCATTTAAGGTACATATCAACTTTGATATTCCTATATTTGAAGGTCAGATAAATGCAGATGTTGTAGACAAATGGTTGAATCTGCTAGAAAGGTAATTTTTTGTCCATAACTTTTCCAATAGAGAAAATATTACATTTGCGCTCCTCAAAGCCGTTCCCCATGTTAAAGATTAGTGGGAGATTTTCTGTGAGCAAAAGGAAACAAACGAACCCTCATTATTTATAGTCACACTCACCTGGGAGTCATTCAGGGATGTTATTAAGGAACAATACTACCATGTTGGAAGTTATGATGACATGTATACAAGATGGACCACACTGCGACATGAAAGGGACCAAATAATGCCAAAGTTCACAAATATCTTCCATACCTTGCACACCAATCTTGGTATCAAATATTCTGAGTGACATGTAGTGCTCAAGTACCGCGGTGGTCTGCATAGACATATCTAAACAAAAATGGAGTTTATGGACATCTCATCCTTGGGCATGGCCTATCAATATTGTGTCAAAATTGAGCAGAAGATTAAACAAAAGACGTGATAGTTTGGGTCTGGGAACCCCTCACAGCAGAAGCTAGGAAAGCGTAGCCCCAACTTGCAAAACAAATGACAGAGAAAATATGGACAACCTTAGGACAACTAGTCTAAGCTGCAAACAAAGAAGGACAATGGAAAGATGAAGAAAGACAACGGGAAGTGGTGCGGCTTCCATAAGAGCCCTTGGCATACACTGTTGATTGCCACTCAAAGTAGTCATTGGTGGTCAAGGTGAAAGCCTCTTAATCAAATGCGGGTTCTGACTCTGAGTTAGAAAAAGAAAAGGGGAGACATATTATTGATGTGGAACCTAGTGCCACCATTGCTACCACCAAGATAGAGCCCGGTGAACCTGATGAGCTAGAGGAAGGCGAGTGCCTCTTTCATTCACATATGTGGGTGAAGGGTACTTCAATGCACTTCATCATCGATAGTGGTAGTCAGAAGAACCTCATCTCAATGGAGGTTCTCAAGCAACTATCCCTACTGACAATGTCGCACCCACAACTATATTCCATTGGATGGCTCCACCAAGGAAGCGATCTTCACGTCATACAATATTGTTGCTTGTCCTACAACATCAAGCCCATCAAATATGAGGTATTGTATGATGTTTCTCCCCTTGAAGTTTATGATGTTATTTTGGGTCAACCTTATTTATGGAAACGTCATGTCATATATGCATCTAGGCCTCACAATGTTATTATTACTTGGACATGAAATTGTACATGATACCTGAGGTAGTCCCACCCATTGCCATTTCCTTGATCTCTGCCAAGCAATGCAGGAAGGTCATCTTCTAGACCGAGGAGATTGTCCTCTTCCTGATTCACTCTCAAAGTGGGTGGAAGGTTGCAGCCACATTAATGGCCTCCACAACCGATCTCTCCACGCAACAAAAACAAGTGGATAAGGTTGTGGAAGAATATAAATACATCTTCTCCTCACCCACTGAGGTAGCTTTGCATTGTCAGGTCAAGCATTCAATCGATCTGACCCCCAATGCACTGCTTCCCAATGGGCCATTCTATCGCCACTCTTTGTTAGAAAACGAGCAAATCAAGCATTAGATCCAAAAAATTCTCCAAGAGGGGCACATCCAACCCAACTCATCACCATGTGGAAGCCCAATTGTGCTTGTGCAGAAGAAATACAAGACCTTGCAACTCTACATCAATTACCAGGCCCTAAATAAAATCACAATCAAGAATCACTACCCGATTCCCCGAATCAACGGTCTTCTTGACCAGCTCAAGGGGGGCAAATAATTCAGTAAGATTGATCCGGAGTCTGGTTACCATTAGGTCCCAATAGAACAAACAAATGTATGGAAAACTGCCTTCAAGTTGAAAGGTTGTTTTGAATGGTTGGTCATGCCATTTGGTTTGACGAATGACCCAAAAACTTTCATCAGGATTATGGATGATATCTTGTGGCCTTTCATCAATTCTCTTGTGGTGGTGTATCTAGAAGACATCCTCAACTACAAAAAGACTTGGGCATAACACTTGGAACACATTCAACAAGTTTTGCACACTTTACGACAACACAAGCTATATGAAAATTCGTAAAAATGCTCATTAGGTGTGGACATGGTCCAATACCTAGGCTACATTGTTGATAAGCATGGGGTGCATATGGATCAAACCAAGATCCATGTCATTCGTGACTAGCCAAACCCCAACCGCACTCACTGAGCTTCAGATCTTTTTAGGCCTTCCCAATTTCTATCCCAGGTTCATGTTAGGATTCTCCCATATTGCATGGGCCCTCAGCCAAGTAACCAAGGGTGGTGGTAAGGCAAAGTTCATGTCGGGCCTTTCACAACAACAAATGTTCATTGATTTGAAGCAACACTTTTTCTCAGCCCCAATGCTCTCATTACCCAACCTGCAATAACCCTTTGACATCGAGAGAGATGCTTCAAACTATGGTGTGGGTGCAGTTCTCACTCAACACAGACACCTCGTGGCCTATCATAGTGAGACACTATCCAATGTTGTTCGTAAGTACCCTACTTATGACAAAGCAATGCACTTGATTGTGCAAGTCTTCCACCAGTGGAGGCATTACATTCTCGGGAAAGAGACAGTTATCCACACCAATCATAAGTTGATGCAGTTCATGCAAACACAAGGCAAATTACAAAATGACCGCCATAAGAAGTGGTCCATATAATTGCAATAGTTCCATCTCAACTTCAAGTATAAGATAGGAAGCACCAACCATGTTCCTGATTTTGTTAGCTTCCCTTCAGTTGCAACACTCACCACGGTTCTAAACTCCTGCGACCACGAGACCTCTGGATGGCCCCAACTCTATGAGATGCCACCTACCAGATGTTGGGCGCAAACACAACTATCATTGATTTCCATCTTCAGGACGGGTTGTTGTGCCATCTGTCCCATATTTGGTTTCATCAAGCAAGCGAGTGAAGATGATTTGGGAAGTCCACTACAGTCCAGTGGCAAGACATTTCAGCGTAGAAAAGACAGTGGCAGTGTTGTAGAAACATTTCTATTGGCCGAAACTTCGACAGGATGTCATCAAGTATTTCAGGTCCTGCACTGCCTGCGCCATTGCCAAACCGACCATTAAGAAACAAGGAATGTACACCCCTTTTCCTACTCCTAAAAGGCCCTATGAATCCATCTCAATGGACTAAATGTTGGGCCTTCAGTCAACCAAGCGGAGAAATTACTATATTTTTGTGGTGGTTGATCATTTTTCTAAAATGGCGATTCTGGTTGCCTACAAGAAGAGCATCACAGCAGAGGCCACTGCTAAGATTTTCTTGGAATGAGTGTGGATACATTTTAGGATACCACAAACCATCATCTCAGACTAGTACAATCGGTTCCTCAGCACATTATGGTCGAGTCTCTGGTCACTGCTGGATAGTAAGCTCACCAAATCCACTGCTTTCCACCCTGAGATAGATGGCCAAACCGAGGTCGTCAATCGAATTATCATGCATATCCTGCACATGTACAATTACAAGAATCCCTGCACATGGGATGAGAGTCTTCCCTATGTTCAACACAAATATAACAAAGCCATACATAGCTCAACTGACCACATCCCCTTTTAGGTGGGGTTGGGATTTCAACCATTGGGTCCCATGGATGTTGCACTACCCCTTGCAGCCACCCAGGCAGACTCATCCCATGCTCAAACTGAACTCGACAAAGCTACCCGGTTCATTGAGAAGATCCAACACATCTTCCAATGCCAAGTACAAGCAATGCCATGATCAACACCGGGTGCCACATAAGTTTCAGGTGGGAGATAAAGTTTGGTTGCACTCACAGAAAGAATGCCTTACAAGACCCCATCAAAAGATTTGTCCACTCTGCTATGGACCTTATACCATCAACAAAGATCTGGGTGATAATGATTTTGAGCTCAACAATACCCCCTTCCTTTTCTTGCACCCATTGTTTAATGTGGACCTCCTTCGGGCATACTTTCCACCATTATTGGACACCTTAGAGGTAGCAGAACAATTGACACCATCATAGCTCAACCCTGATTGCATGGAACGAGCATCCACTAATTAGATTGTGCAAACATAGGTCAAGGGAACTTGCCAACAAAAGATCAATCTTTATTGGGTTGTCAAAGAAAGGCAACTCTTGCACCAAGGAAAGTGGCTCAGTCGGGGCCAAATTCAACAGAAACTACCTCATCTGATGGGGGAACTCAACACATTGGAAATCATTTCTTCCTAAGGGGGGAGGATTGATGTAGGTGGATATCGATGGCCACCCATCTATTCCAATTGGCTCACATACATATTTCATATTGGTAGTTTCAATTTTCATTTTGGCAATTTTTTTCTAGCTTCTCGGGTCCTGAACTTTCGGGGCAGTTTTGAGGCCCTAAACAACATTTTTTGTGCCCACCATAGACACGATAGGATTAAATTCAAAGTGGTATCACATAATGTGAGGTCCTTGGCTGGAACTTTTCAAGGGGCTATCATGCACCTAAAATGAAGATCGTATGCAAAAGTTATGACCCCGAGAAGTTCATTTGCCGACTTACGCCAACGTGGCCCACATGACTTTTGGCGCTTCGTCTCCTAGGGTTAGATATTTGGATGTCTAGGGTTTTGGAATTCTTGTTTGATGAAAAAAGGCCTTTGGAGCCTCATTGTAATCATCTTCTTGCGGATGAGCGCAACTGTCACATCTCTTCTCAAAGATAAGACACCACCATTCTGGCAAGCTTGTTTCAGTTTGCATTTTGCAGTTTCACCATATTTCTTTATTGAATAGAAGCCAAGTTTCATTTTATTTATGTTATTGTTCACTATATCTCTATGTTAATAATATAAATTTGTATTCATTTCGTTCTGCTCATAAAATCTGGATCAGTGGTATCAGAGTAGTCTGCTCCTTGTCGTTCTTAGTGCATGTCCCCAATGAGGTTAGGGTTCAAAGAGTTGGGTCTCATGCTTGTTTCTCTTGAGGAAAAGATCTCTCACACGCCATGGTGAGAGAAAAGAAAGACGATGGGACAACATATCCTTTCAAACTATTACTCGAGGAAACCCTCGTGCAATAGATGAACAAGATGATGGATAGTTTTTCACAAATCCTTCGACGACCACCAACATGTGATGCATCTTCCTCGAGCGAAGGCGCCCCCCGTTCAAGGTACATATGAACTTTGATATTAATTTATTTGAAGGTTAGATAGACACCTATGTTGTAGACAAATGGTTGAATCTGCTAGAAGGGTATTTTTCTGTCCATAACTTTTCCAATAGAGAAAATTTTACATTTGTTCTCCTCAAAGCCATCCCCCACGTCAAAGATTGGTGGGAGACTTTCTGTGAGAAAAAGGAAATAGTCGAACCCTCATTATTTTCAATCACACTCACTTGGGAGTCCTTTAGGGATTCTATTAAGGAAAAATACTACCCTATTGGAAGTTATGATGACTTGTATACAAGATGGACCACACCGCGACAGGAGAGGGACCAAACAATGTCGAAGTTCACAAATATCTTCCATACCTTGTGCACCAAGCTAGGTATAAAAGATTCCGAGCGACATATGGTGCTCAAGTACCATGAGAATATGCATAGATACATCCAAACATAAATGGAGTTTCTGGACATCTCATCCTTGGTCGCGGCCTATCGATATGCTGTCAAAATCGAGCAGAATCTTAAATAAAAGATGCGACAGTTTGGGTCTGGGAACCCCTCACAATAGAAGCAGGGAAAGGGCAGCCCCAACCCACAGAAAAAAGGGCAGAGAAAATATGGACAGCCTCGGGACAACTAGTCTAAGCCGCAAACAAAGAAGGACAATAGAAAGACTCCGGGAAGCGATGCGACTTACATAAAGGCCTCTGGCATAACACTGCTGATTTCTTCTCAAAGTAGTCATTTGTGGATGAGGTGAAAGCCTCTGAATTAGATGTGGGTTCCGACTCTGAGTCAAAAGTAGAAAATGGGAGAGAGATTATCGACGCGGAACCCAGTGCCACCGTTTCTACCACCAAGATCCAACCCAATGAACCTAATGATCGAGAGAAAGGCGAGTGCCTCTTTCATTCACATATGTGGGTGAAGGGTAATCCACTGCACTTCATCATTGATAGCAGTAGTCATAATAACCTTATCTCAGTGGAGGTCATCAAGTGGATAGCCTTGATGACAACGCCATATCTGCAACCATACACCATTAGATGGCTCCGCCAAAGAAGCGATCTTCTCGTCAACCAATAATGTCGTATGTCCTATGGCATCAAGCCCTTCAAAGATGAGGTATTGTGTGATGTCTCTCCCCTTGAATTTTGTGATGTTCTTTTGGGCCAACCTTATTTATGGAAATTTCATGTTGTATATGAGTCTAGGCCTTGTAGTGCTATTATTACGTTGGACATGAAATTGTACATGACACCCGAGGTAGTCCCACCTACTGCCATTTCCTTGATCTACCAAACAATGCAGGAAGGTCATCTCTCAGATCGAGAAGTTTGTCTTCTTCGTGATTCACTCTCAAAGTGGGTGGAAGGTTTCAGCCACATCCATGGCCTCTGCGGATGATCTCTCCATGCAGCAGAAGCACATGGATAAGGTAGTGGAAGAATACAAAGACATCTTCTTCTCACCCACGAGGTACCTCTGCACTGTCATATCAAGCATTCAATCGATCTGACCCCTAGTGCACTGCTACCCAATGGGCCGGTCTATTTCCACTCTCTGTTAGAAAACAAGGAGATCAAGCGTCAGATCCAAAAATTGCTCCAAAAGGGGCACATCTGACCCAACTCATTACTGTGTGGAATCCCAATCGTGCTTGTGCATAAGAAAGACGAGACCTTGTAACTCTTCATCGATTACCGGACCCTAAATAAAATCACAGTTAGGAACCGGTACCCAATTACCGGAATAAAAAATCTCCTCGACCAGCTCAAGGTAGCCAAATACTTCAGTAAGACTGATTTGAAGTCTGGCTACCATTAGATCCCAATAAAATAGACATATGTATGGAAAACTTCCTTCATGTCCAAAGAAGGTCTTTTTGAATGGTTGGTCATGCCCTTTGGTATGACGAATGCCCCAACAAATATCACGAGGATGATGGACGATATCTTGCAAAATTTCACCAATTCTTTTGTGGTGGTGTGTCTCGATGACATCCTCATCTACAACAAGACTTGGGCGGAACACTTGCAGCACATTCAACAGGTTTTGCACACTTTGCGACAACACAAGCTATATGCAAATTTGGAAAAATGCTCCTTCGACATGGACATGGTCTAGTACCTAGGTTACATTGTGGATAATCATGGGGTGCATGTGGATCCAGCCAAGATCCACATGATTTGTGACTGGCCAGCCCCAACCACACTCACCGAGCTTCAGAGATTTTTAGGCCTTGCCAATTTCTATCGCAGGTTCGTGTTGGGATTTTCCCATATTGCATGGGCCCTTAACCAAGTAACCAAGGGTAGTGGTAAGGAAAGGTTCATGTGGGGCCTGTCACAATACAAAGTGTTCAATGATTTGAAGCAGCACTTGTGCTCATCCCCATTGCTCTCATTACCCGACCTGTAAAACCCCTTTGAGATCGAGACAGATGCTTCAGACTATGTTGTGGGCCCAATTATCACTCAACACAAACACCCCGTGTGTTGATGTTTCTGGTAGCTGCAGGAGGTATTCACATTCAGTATAAAATTTCTTATAGATGAAGTTGCCAAGACGTTAAAGGAAAACCATTGGAAGTGAAAGAATATCCCAGAAGAGAAGTCGACCTTACAAAAAATAATAAAGAAGAATTATAATGCTCCAGAAGTAAAGTTGGCTCTAGAAGAAAAAGATAAAAATAAAATATATTTTCTAGAAAGTCAGGTCGGACTTGCCAGAAAAGTCACTGGACATATTGGTATAAATAAGAGTGATTCCTTCCTCATTTGGAGCACTCTCTCATGGAGATATGGAACAAGTTTGGTGGAGAGTTGCAGCTACAGTTGTAGTTGCAGAAGGAAGGAAGTAGGGCACATCTTGGTTAGGGTTTCCTCATACCTCTCGCTAGGGTTTGTTTTTTATGATGCACATGGTGACAGTTTCCACTCTAGTGCTCTGGCTAGAGTGAGATGTAGTTGCATTGTTGGTCATCTCTTGGTGGTGTACTAGTGGAGGATAGATACCCTAGCGCTCTGGATAGGGTGTGTTGCGTCTACTTTGCTAGGTTATCTTCCTTGTGGTTTTCTCTAGTGGATAGAGCTTGTTCTTGGTTATTTTGTCTTGGAAATGATATTCTCTATAAGAAGGTTGTTGGGTTTTCTCCCCTTGTGAAGAAGGGATTTCCAGGATGTATATGTTATGCTCAGGGGTGGCACGAGTAGGTGCCTATGGTTGGGTGGAAATGCTGCAACATCACTTACGAAGAAACGAAAATGCAAAAGAAGTTTAAATTGCTATGGAAAATCTAATGTTAACATAATTAACGAAAATTCAACATGGTATCAGAGCTTGGTTTCCTTCAGAATAGTCTAATCATTGGAAGGAATATCGTGAGATTTACCTTGCTGTAGTTTGTCGTTGTACCTTGCTGCTGCATAGTTTTATTTTGTCAAGCTAGTTGGAGCACCTTGAAATTTTAGGCTTTACCGCTGCTTATTGTTGCTACCGGATGGTGCTACACTTTATGAGGTATGTACTTATATATGTTAAATTGTATCATTATCTTGAGGGTGTTTTGTAGGAGAAGGGGTTTTTTTCCTAGCAGCAACTCATGGATCTAGAGGGATCTCAGATCTAGTGCATTCAAAGGAACAACACACCCTGCAGGTTTGATTGTTTTGATATACCTCTAGTTTTTATGGTAGCATTTTGATATTATGTTTTTTTATCTATTGGAGTTATGATCAATACTAACCACTTAATACTAGAGATGAATTTGTTTATTTTCCCTCTAGGATATATTCTTGTTTTGTTGTCTATTTCATACAGGTTATATTGTTAAATTCCATGGAGGTTGCCATGGAAATGTTGTCATTCTTGTTTTCTTGTTCTGGATAGGTTACCTCGGAAGCATGTCACTAGTGATAGCTCTGAGAGGGAGCTATATGGATGGTTGCATAAAACAACTTATTAGATGATCTCTAGTTTTAGACATGAAGCAGTCTGACCAGACAAGGAGTTTGTACAGATTGACAGTTTGACTAGTTCTTGGTGCATGATTCTATCAGTCTGAGTGAGTCATGGTATATGAGACTTGCTCAGTTGAATTATAGAGCTCTTCCCTCTTCGGGGAAGATGGTGATGAGTCTTACAAATATTTGTATTGAGCATGGTGACATATGCAGAGGTTGTTCTCTTGACATGAATGCCAAGGGATCTTTTTCGAGCAATGAGGCTCCAACAGATATCCACAAATGAGAAGACAAATGACATTTGCAACAAGCCTCTATCAGGGACAAGCCTGACAGGAATGAAAATGTTTCCCTCAGGGAGTATTGATGATTTCAACATCATGTTGATATTCCAAGATTGATCAGATGGACTTGATCATGTGGTAATAGGCCCAGATGTAATCTTCGATGGACTGAATATTCGATTTGTTGCTAGATATCTAGGAGGATATTAAGTAGACATTACAAGATTGGTCAGACAGACTTGATCATGTGGGAATGATCCCAGGTTAGTCTTCGATGGATTGAAGGTTTAGGACCCTGGTATAGTCTTCGATGGACTGAAGAATCGAAGCTAGATGTAGTCTTCAATGGATTGAAGCTACGTAGTTCTCGGTGGACTGAGGACTCCTCCAATGTGTGTGAATTGCATCAGGCATAACACTCATGGTGAGGTGAGTGGCCCCAATAAGCATCTGGCTGACCCTTCTCACAGAGCTGGGTTGGAGACCAGGGGATATAGGGAACATCTACATCAGGAGTAGATGTGCCTTGACGTAGTCTTCGACGGACTAAAGACTCAAGGTGCTTGACATGCAATTCCACGTGTCCGAAAACATCGAGCTAAATGCATTCACGTAGTGATCGTATGGGAATATGTACATTCCAGGACTGATCTTGATCATTCTAAATATGCTCATGATCATGTAGGAATGTGGACATTACAAGATCAACTATGAGGTGAATGTGGCACTGTTGTGGTCATAATTCTTTTCATGGGACAAAAATGAGCTGAGGTGATATACACATGGTTGTGGAGATGGATCATCAATATAGCTAAGGAGGCTCATGGAGAAACTTTTCTATGACAAAAGAATACCAAGAGCAGTACAAGATATGCTTGGAGAATGCTTGCCTTGTTGAGAGGGAGTATTGATGGTTGCAACTTTGTGAGACATTGTTCTGTGACGATACTCCTCGATGGACTAAGTTGAGTATGACACTTATCGATGGACTGATAAGTTGTACTAGGTTTGTGCCAAATTCCCTTGGGAGTAGACTAAGTGGACACATCATGGGTGAGTAGGTCCTTGACGATGCACTACAACCGAGTAGGTCCTAGTGCCACACTACGAGTGAGTAGGTCCTAGTCTATTCTAGTGGTGATGAGGCCATAGAAAAGGTCCACATCAGGTGTAGCCATGTGCGACGTGATGATGCTACCAATAGCATGGTCTGCATGACCATGGCATGGTCAGAGGACCATGTCATAGCCTATAGGGCTATGAGGACCAGAGGAAAAAAATCATGGAGAATACCTCCCTGGCTAAGAGGGAGTGTTGATGTTTCTGGCAGCTACATGAGGTATTCACCTCTGGGATAACCTCTCTTATAGATGAACTTGCTAAGACATTAAAGGAAAACCATTAGAAGTCAAAGAAGATCCCATAAGAGAAGTCGACCTCATAGAAAATAATAAAGAAGAATTATAATGCTCCATAAGTAAAGTTGGCTCCAGAAGAAAATGATAAACATAAAATATAATTTCCAGAAAGTCAGGTCGGCCTTGCCAGAAAAGTCATTAGACATATTAGTATAAATAAGAGTGACACCTTCTTCATTTGGCACACTCTCTCATGGAGATATAGTGCAATTTTGGTGGAGAGATGCAGCTCCAGCTGCAGCTGCAGAAGGAAGGAAGTAGAGTGCATCTTGTTTAGGGTTTCCTCATACATCTCGCTAGGATTTGTATTTTCTGATTCACATGGTGAAGGTCAACCACTCTAGTGCTCTGGATAGAGTGAGCTGGAGATGCATTGTTGGTTATCTCTTGGTAGTGCACTAGTGGAGGATAGACACCCTAGCACTCTAGCTAGGGTGTGCTGAATCTATGTTGTTGGGTTATCTTCCTTGTGGTTTTCTCTAGTGGATATAGCTCGTTCTTGGTTATTTTGTCTTGGAAAGGATATTCTCTATAAGAAGGTTGTTGGTTTTTCTCCTCTTGTGAAGAAGGGTTTCCTAGGATGTATATGTTATGCTCATGGGTGGCATGAGTAGGTGCCTATGGTTGGGTGGCGATGGTGCAACATCGCCTATGGAGAAACAAGCATGCAAAAGAAGTTTAAATTGCTATGGTAAATCTAATGTTAACATAATTAACAAAAAATCAACACTGTGGCCTGTCATAGTGAGACACTATCCAATGTCGTCCTTAAGTACCCTACTTACGACAAAGAAACGTACTCCATTGTGTAATCCTGCCGCCAATGGAGGCATTACATTCTTGGGAAGGAGACAACCATCCACACCGATCATAAGCCACTGCGGTTCATGTAGACACAAGGAAAATTGCACACTGACCACCATCAGAAATGGTCCACATGATTGTAGCAGTTCTATCTCAACATCAAGTATAAGACATGAAGCACCAACCGCGTCGTAGATTCCCTCAGTCGCCCTCCAGTTGCATCACTCACCACATTGCTAAACTCCCATAGCCACGAGACCTACGGATAGCCCCAACTCTATGAGAGAGATCATGACTTCACTGCCACCTACCAGATGCCGGGCACAAAGACAACTATCAATAATTTCCATCTTCAGGACGAGCTGTTGTAACATCTGGGCCATCTCTGTGTTCCATCAAGCAAGCGAGAAAAGTTGATTTGGGAAGCCCACTACAGTCGGGTGGTAGGACACTTCGACTTAGAAAAGAGAGTGGCAATGTTGCAACAACATTTCTATTGGCTGAAACTTCGACAATATGTCAACAAGTATATTAGGTCCTACACTGCCTGTGCCATCGCCAAACCGACCATTAAGAAACAAGGAATGTACACCCCTCTTCCTACTCTTGCAAGGCCTTGGGAATCCATTTCGATGGACTACTTGTCGGGCCTTCGGTCAACCAAGCGGGGAATTATTGTTTTTTTGTGGTGGTTGATCATTTTTTCTAAAATGGCGATTTTGGTCGCCTGTAAGAAGAACATCATAACAAAGGCCATTGTCAAGATCTTATTCAGAAGAGTGTGGGTACATTTTGGGATACCAAAAACCATC
The DNA here is from genome assembly GCA_000966675.3 of Picea glauca. NCBI lineage: Eukaryota > Viridiplantae > Streptophyta > Pinopsida > Pinales > Pinaceae > Picea > Picea glauca. The sequence continues at coordinate 456,010 of JZKD02S2132301.1, read as the reverse complement.
ATATCAGATCGGGATAGTCGATTCCTCAACACATTCTGGTTGAGCCTCTGGTCACTGTTGGACACCAAGCTCACCAAATCCAGTGCTTTCCACCCCCATACGGATGGAAAAAACCAAGGTCGTCCACCGGATGATCATGCATATTATATTATATGCATGTACAATTACAAGCTTCCCCACGCATGGGATGAGAGTCTTCCCTATGTTCAACACAACTACAATAGAGTCGTACATAGCTCAACTGGTCACAACCCCTTTCAGGTGGGGTTGGGATTTCAACCATTGGGTCCCATGGATGTTGCACTACCCCTTGAGGCCACCCAGGAAGACTTGTCCCATGATCAAACTGAAGCCAACAAAGATACCTGGTTTATTGAGTAGATCCAACACATCCACCAACAGGTTCAGGTTATTTTACAGAAGTCCAATGCCAAGTACAAGGAAGGCCATGATCAACATCGGGTGCCACACAAATTTTAGGTGGGAGAGAAAGTTTGGTTGCACTTGCAGAAAGAACGCCTTACATGACCCCATCAGAAGCTTCATCCACTCCAATATGGAGCTTATACCATAACCAAGCCTTTGGGTGATAAATAGTTTGAGCTCAACATTTCCCCCTTCCTTGGCTTGCACCCAATGTTTAATGTGGACCTCCTTCGGCCATACTTTCCACCATTATTGGACACCTCAGAGGTAGCAAAACAATTGACACCAACAGAGCTCAACCGTGATTGCATGGAACAAAAATCCACTGATAAGATCATGGAAGTACAGGTCAATGGAACTCACCAACAGAAGATCCAACTTTATCGGGTTGTCAAAGTAGGGCAACTCCTGCACTAAGGAAAGTGGCTCACTCGAGGCCAAATTCAACATAAATTTCCTCATATGATGGGGGAAATCAATATAATGTAGACGATTGCTTCATAAGGGGGGAGGATTGATCTATGTGGATATCAATGGGCACCCACCTATTCCAACTGGCTCACATACATATTTCATCTTGGCAGTTTCAGTTTTCATTTTTGGAGTTTTATTTCTAGCTTTTCGGGCCTTGAATATCAGGGCCATTTTGAGGCCCTGAACATCATTTTTTGGGCCCGCCACAATCACAGTATATATAGAGTTAAAGTGTGATGACATAAGGTGTATTCCTCTGATAAACCTTTCCAACGGGCTATCATGCACCTAAAACGAAGATCGTATGCAAAAGTTACGACCCCGAGAAGTTGATGTACCAACTTACCCCAACGGGGCCCACATGAATTTTGGAGCTTCATATCCTAGGGTTAGGTTTTTGGATGTATAGGGTTTTGGCATTTGAGTTTGATGAAAAAAGGCCTTTGGAGCCTCATTGTCATCATATTCTTGTGGATGAGCGCAACCGTCACATCTCTTCTTAGAGATAAGCCACCACCATTCTAGCAAGCATGTTTCAGCCTGCAGTTTATAGTTTCAACATATTTCTTTATTAAATAGAAGCCAAGTTTTATTGTATCTCTATTATTGTTCACTATATCTATGTGTTAATAATATAAATATGTACTCATTTTTTTCTGCTCATAAAATCTCGATCGGTGGTATCCGAACGGTCTGCTCCTTGTCGTTCTTAGTGCATGTCCCCGATGAGGAGAGGGTACAAAGAATTGGGTCTCGAGCTTGTTTCTGTTGAGGACAAGAGCTCTCACACACCCAAGTGACCTTCCATGGTGTGAGAAAATAAAGATGATGGGACAAGAGATCCTTTCAAATTGTTTCTCAAGTAATCCCTCGCACAATAGAGGAATGAGATGATGGATAGTTTTGCGCAAATCCTTCGACGACTACCAACATGCGACACATCTTCCTCGAGTGGAGACGCTGCCCCCTTTAAGGTACATATCAACTTTGATATTCCTATATTTTAAGGTTAGATAAATGTAGATGTTGTATACAAATGGTTGAATTTGCTAGAAAGGTAATTTTTTGTCCATAACTTTTCCAATAGAGAAAATATTACATTTGCGCTCCTCAAAGTCGTCCCCCATGTCAAAGATTAGTGGGAGACTTTCTGTGAGCAAAAGGAAACAAAATAACCCTCATTATTTACAGTCACACTCATCTGAGAGTCCTTCAGGGATGATATTAAGGAATAATACTACCATGTTGGAAGTTATGACAACCTGTATACAAGATGGACCACACTGCGGCAGGAAATGAACCAAAAACTGCCAGAGTTCACAAATATTTTACATACCTTGCACACCAAGCTAGGTATTAAATATTCTGAGTGAAATCTGGTGCTCAAAATACCACGGTGGTCTGCATAGATACATCTAAACATAAATGGAGTTTCTGGACATCCCGTCGTTGGGTGCGACCTATTGATATGCTGTTAAGATTGAGCAGAAGCTTAAACAAAAGACACAACATTGATGAAAATAATGTGGCGGTCTGGATAGATACATCTAAACATAAATGGAGTTTTTGGACATCTCTTCCTTAGGTGCAACCTACTGATATGTTGTCAAAATCGAGCAGAAGATTAAACAAAATACACAATAGTTTGGGTCTACGAACCTCTCATAGCAGAAGTAGGGAAAGGACAACCCCAACCCATAGAAAAAAAGATAGAGCAAAGATGGACAACCTCAGGACAACTAGTCTAAGCCACAAACAAAGAATTATAATGGAAAGACGAAGAAAGACACCGAGAAGTGGTGCGACTTCCATAAGATCCCCTGACATAACACTGTTGATTGTCGCTCAAAGCAGTCATTAGTGGCTAAGGTGAAAGCCTCTGAATCAGATGTGGGTTTTGAATCTAAGTTAGAACTAGAAAAGGGGAGACATATTATTGACGTATAACCCAATGCCACCATTTCTACCACCAAGATCCAACTCGATGAACCTGATGAGCCATAGGAAGGCGAGTGCATCTTTCATTCACAGATGTGGGTGAAGGGTACTCCACTGCACTTCATCATTGATAGCGGTGTGTGGCTCTGCCAACAACGCCACACCCACAACCATACACCATCAGATGGCTCCTCTAAGGAAGCGATCTTCGCGTCAACCAACAGTGTCACTTGTCCTACAACAACAAGCCCTTCAAAGATGAGGTATTGTGTGATGTCGCTCCCCTTTAAATTTGTGATGTTCTTTTGGGCCAACCTTATTTACGGAAACGTCATGTTGTATATGAGTCTAGGACTCGCAGTGTTATAATTACTTTGGATAGGAAATTGTACAGGATACCCAAGGTAGTCCCACCTACTTCCATTTCCTTGATCTCTGTCAAGTAATGTAGGAATGTCATCTCCCAGACCAGGAAGTTTGTCTTCTTCATGATTCGCTCTCAAAGTGGGTGGAAGGTTGCAAACACATCCATGGCCTCTGTGGCCGATCTCTCCACGCAACAGAATCAAGTGGATAAGGTTGTGGAAAAATACAAAGACATCTTATCCCCACCCACTGTGGTACCTTTGCGCTGTCAGGTCAAGCAATCAATCGATTTGACCCCCGGTGCACTGCTACCCAATGGTTTAGTCTATCACTGATCTCTGTTAGAAAATGAGGAGATCAAGCGTTCGATCCAAGAACTACTCCAAAAGGGGCACATCCGACCCAACTCATCACTGCGTGGAAGCCCAATCATGCTTGTGCAGAAGAAAGACTGGACCTGGCGACTCTGCATCAATTACCGAGTCCTAAATAAATTCATAGTCAAGAATCAGTACCTGATTCCCTGAATCAACGATCTCCTTGATCATATCAAGGGGGACAAATACTTTAGTCAGATTGATATGAAGTCTGGTTACCATCAAGTCCAAATAGAATAGATAGATGTATGGAAAATTTCCTTCAAGTCAAAAGAAGGTCTGTTTGAAGGGTTGGTCATGCCCTTTGGTTTGACTAATACCCCAACAAATTTCATGAGGACGATGGGTGATATCTTGCGGATTTTCACAAATTATTTTGTGGTGGTGTATCTAGATGACATCCTCATATACAACAAGACTTGGGCAGGATACTTGCAGCAGATTCAACGGGTTCTGCGCACTCCGCGGTATATGCAAATTTGGAAAAATGCTCATTTGGAATGGACAAGGTCTAGTACCTAGGATGCATTTTTGATAAGCACGGGGTGCATGTGGATCCAACCAAGATTTAGGTGATTCATGACTTGCCAGCCCCAACCACACTCACCGAGATTCAGATCTTTTTAGGCCTTGCCAATTTCTATCATAGGTTCGTGTTGGGATTCTCCCATATTGCATGGGCCCTCAACCAAGTAACCATGGGTTGTGGTAAGGAAAAGTTTGTGTCGAGCCTATCAAAATAGATAACATTATATGATTTGAAGAAACACTTGTGCTCATCCCCAGTTCTCTCATTACCCGACCTTCAATAACACTTTGAGATGGAGACAAATGCTTCAGACTATGTTGTGGGTGCAATTGTCACTCAACACAAACACCTCATGGCCTATCATAGTGAGACACTATCCGATGTCATTCGTAATTACCTTACTTACGAAAAAGAAATGTACTCCATTGTGTAAGTCTGCAACCAATGGAGGAATTAAATTCTCAAAAAGGAAACAATCATCCACATCGATCATAAGTCGTTGCAGTTCACGCAGACACAATGTAAATTGTAGAATGACTGCCATCATAAGTGGGCCACATACTTGCAACAGTTCCATCTCAACATCAAGTATAAGTGATCATGATTTTATGAGCAGAACAAAATGAATACAGATTATTAAAATATGCTTAATACAAAATAATATAGATACAGTAAAACTGGTTTTCTATTCAATAAGGAAATAAGGCGAAACTGTAAAATACAGCGGAAAACAAGCTTGTTGGAATGGTGGCGGCTTATCTATGAGAAGAGATGTGACGGTTAAGCTCATTTGCAAGAAGAAGATCACAATGAGGCTCTCAAGGAATTTTTACAATAAAAAGGAATGTCAAAAACCCTAGACATCCAAAAACCTAACCCTAGGAGATGAAGCACCAAAAGTCATGTGGGCCCCGTTTGGGTAAGTTAGTTCATCAACTTCCCGGGGTCGTAACTTTTGCATATGATCTCCGTTTTAGGCGCACGATAGCCCGTTGGAAAGGTATTGTCGAGGAGATTCATTTTGGGGGGCTCAATGAGAGCATTCAATTATCATTTAGAAGCTCTATCTCGAAAAACCTTCATTTAGGCCCTCAAAATGGCCTCGAAAGTTAAAAACTGCTAAAAATAGTAAATTGCCAAAATTGCCAAAAAATCATTTTGAGCGAGTTGGAAAAGGTGGGTGGCCACCGATATCCACCTGGATCAATCCTCCTTCATTAGGAAGCAATGGTCTCCATTGTGTTGAGTTCCCCCATTAGATGAGGAAATTTCTGCTGAATTTGGCCCTGGGTGAACCACTTGCCTTGGTGCAGGAGCTGCCCTGCTTTGACGACTCGATAAAGTTGGATCCTTTGTTGTCGAGTGCCCTTGATCTGTGTGTCCAAAATTTGATCACTAGATGAATGTTGCATGTAGTCAGGGTTGATCTCTTTTGGTGTCAACTACTCTGCTATCTCTGAGGTGTCCAATAATGGTGGGAAATATGGTCGAAGGAGAGCCATGTTGAAGACTGGGTGCAGGCCAAGGAATGGGGGAATGTTGAGCTCAAAATCATTGTCACCCAAAACCTTGGTGATGGTGTATGGCCCATAACGAAGTGGAAGAAGCTTCTGATGGGTCCCTTTAAGGTGTTCTTTCTACAAGTGGAACCAAACTTTGTCTCCCACCTGAAACTTATGTGGCACCCAATGTTGATCATGGCGTTGTTTGTACTTGGAATTAGACTTCTGTAGAATATCCTTAACATGTTGGTGGATGTGCTGGATCCACTCAATGAACCCCAGTGGATTTGTCAGCTTCTGGTGGAGTAGGGTACGAGTTGGCTGAGGTGGTCACCAGCGGTAGTGCAACATCCATGGGGCCCAATGGTTGGAATACCAACCCCACCTGAAAGGGGTTGTGGTCAGTTGAGCTATGCAGGGCTCAGTTGTAGCTATGCTGAACATAGGGAAGAATCTCATCCCATGTACGAGGGTGTTTTGAGCTGTACATGCACATGATATGTACGATCATCAGATTGACATCCTTAGTTTGGCCATTTGTCTGGGGGTGGAAAGCATTGGATTTGGTGAGCTTGGTATACAACACTGACTAGAGGCTCGACCAGAATGTGTTGAGGAAACGACTATCACGGTCTGAGATAATGGTTTGTGGGATCCCAAAATGTACCCATACTCATTCAAAGAAGAGCTTGGCAGTGTCTTCTGCTGTGATGTTCTTCTTGCAGGCGGCTATAATTGCCATCTTGGAAAAGCGATCAACAACCACAAAAACACAGTCACTTCCCCTCTTGGGGACGGGAGGCTCGACATGTAGTCCATTAAGATGGATTCCCATGGCCTGTCAGGAGTAGGAATAGGGGTGTACATGCCCTATTTCTTAGTGGTCAGTTTGGCAATAGCACAGGCGGTGCAAGACCTGATATATTTGCTGACATCCCGTCGAAGTTTTGGCTAGTAGAAATGTTTCTATAGCACTACCACTATCTTTTCGACACCAAGGTGTCCTGCCACCCGATTGCACTGAGCTTCCCAAATCGGATTTGCTTGCTCACTTGATGGAACGCAGAGATGGCCCATACGACACAACAACTTGTATTGAATATGGAAATTAGTGACCACCGAGTTGGGGCCCAAAATTTGGTAGGTGGTGGAGAAGTCAGGGTCTGTCTCGTAGAGGTAGGGCCATCCGAAGGTCTCGTGACTGCAAGAGTCTAGCATTGTGGTGAGTGTCGTGACTAGAGGTCAACTGAGGAAATCAACTACTCGGTTGGTACTTCATGTTTTATACTTGATGTTGAGGTGGAACTATTGTAAGTATGTGGACCACTTCTGATGGCGGTCATTCTGCAATTTTCCTTGGGTCTGGATGACCTGTAGTGGCTTGTGATTAGTGTGGATGACTGTCTCCTTCCCAAGAGTGTAATGTCTCAACTGGAAGAAATCTTTCACATTGGAGTACATTTCTTTGTCGTAAGTAGGGTACTTATGGACAACATATGATAGTGTCTCACTATGATATGCCACGGGGTGGTCGTGTTGAGTGAAAACGATGCCCACATCATAGTCTGAAGCATTTGTCTTTATCTCAAAGGGATGTTGCAAGTCCGATAATGAAAGTATTGGGGATGAACACAAATGCTTCTTCAATTCATCAATGGATTGTTGTTGGGACATGCCCCACACAAATTTTTCCTTACTGCCGACCCTCGTTACTTGGATGAGGGCCCATGCGATATGAGAGAATCTCAACATGAACCTACGATAGAAATTGTTGAGGCCGAAGAAGCTCCGAAGTTCAGTGAGTGTGGTTGGGGCTGGCCAGTCAGGGATGACCTGGATCTTGGTTGGATCCACATGCACACCATGCCGATCAATGATGTAGCCTAAGTAATGGACCTTGTCCATGCCAAAGGAGCATTTTTCCAATTTTTCATATAGTATGTGTTGTCAGAGGGTGTGCAGAACTTGCTGAATATGCTGCAAGTGTTCAGCCCAAGTCTTGTTGTAGATGAGGATGTCATCCATATACACCACTACAAAAGTATTGGTGAAAGGTCGTAGGATATCGTCCATCATCCTCATAAAATTTGCTAGATCATTTATCAAAACAAAGGGCATGACCAACCATTCAAAAAGACCTTCTTTTGACTTGAAGGCGGTCTTCCATACATCTGTCTATTCTATTGGGACCTGGTGGTAGCCATACTTCAGATAAATCTTACTGAAGTATTTGGCCCCCGTGAGCTGATCAAAGAGGTCGTCGATTGGGGGAATCAGGTATTGGTTTCAGACTGTGATTTTATTCAGGGCCCGATAATCAATGCAGAGTCGCCAAGTCTCATCTTTCTTCTGCACTAGCACGATTGGGGTCCCACAAGGTGATGATATTGGATGCATGTGCCCCTTGTGGAGAAGTTCTTGGATCTACCTCTTTATCTCCTCATTTTCTAACAGAGAGCGATGGTAGACTAGCCCATTGGGAAGCGATGCGCCTGGGGTCAGATCGATGAGATGCTTGACTTGGCAGTGCAAAGGTACCCTAGTAGGAGAGGAGAAGATATCTAAGTATTCTTCCACGACCTTATCCACTTGCTTCTATTGTGTGGAGAGATCAACCACAGAGGCCTTGGATGTGGCTGTGATCTTTCTCTCACTCTGAGAGTGAATCACAAAGAAGACAAATTTCCTAGTATGAGAGATGACCTTCCTGCATTGCTTGGTAGAGATAAAGGAAATAACACTAGGAGGGACTGCCTTGGGTATCCTGTACAATTTCCTATTCAAAGTAATAATAACACTACGAGGCCTAGAATCATATACAACATGACGTTTCCATAAATAAGGTTGGCCCAAAAGAACATTACCAACTTCGAGAGGAGAAACATCACACAATACCTCATCTTTGAAGGGCTTGATGCCGTATGACAATCAAAACTGTTGGCTGATGTGAAGATCGCTTCTTTGGTGGAGCCATCCAATGGTGTAGGGTTTTGGGAGCGACATTGTCGGTAGGGCCAACCACTTGATGACCTCTACTAAGATGAGGTTCTTCTGGCTACCGCTATCAACAATGAAGTGCAATGGGGTGCCTTTTACCCACATCTATGAATGGAATAGGCACTCACCTTCTTCTGGCTCATCAGGATGGAGCTTGGTGGTAGAAACGGTGGCACTGGGTTCCGTGTCAATCATCCGTCTTCCCCTTTCTGGTTTCGACTTAGAGTCATAACCCACATCTGATTAAGAGGCTTTCACTTTGACCACCAGTGACTGCTATTAGCGACAATCAACAATGTTATGCCAAGGGCTCTTATGGAGGTCGCACCACTTCCTGATATCTTTCTTTGTCTTTCTGGTGTCCTTCTTTGCTTGCGGCTTGGACTGGTTGTCCTATTATTGTCCATATTTGCTCTATCCTTTGTTCTATGGGTTGGGGCCGCCCCTTCCTAGATTCTGCTCGATTTTGAAGGCATATTGGTAGGCCACACCTAAGGACGATATGTCCATAAATTCCATTTAGGTCTGGATGTATCTATGCAGAGCACTGTGATACTTGAGCACTAGATGTCGCTCTGAATATTTGATACCCAGCTTGGTGTTCAAGGTATGGAAGATATTTGTGAACTTTGGCACTGCTTGGTCTCTTTCTTGTCTCAATGTGGTCCATTTGGTATACAAGTCGTCATAACTTTCGACAGGGTAGCATTGTTCCTTAATAACACCCCTGAAGGATTCCCAGGTGGCTGTGACTATAAATAATAGGGCTTCCTCTGTTTCCTTTTGCTCACAGAAAGTTTCCCACCAATCTTTGAAATGGGGAACGACTTTGAGGAGTGCAAAAGTAATCTTTTCTCTATTCAAAAGTTATGGACAAAAAAATACCCTTCTAGTAGATTCAACCACTTGTCTACAACATATGCATCTCTCTGACCTTAAAATATAGGAATATCGAAGTTGATTTGTACCCTGAAGGGGGCGGTGCCTCCGCTTGAGGAATATGTGTCGCCTATTGGTAACCGCCGAAGGATTTGTGCGAAACTATCCATCATCTCGTTCCTTTGTTGCATGAGGGATTCCTCAAGCAACATTTTTAAAGGATCTCCTTTCTTGTCATATTTCTTTTCTCCTGCCATGAGACGTCACTTGGGCGTTCCATAGCTTTTGTCCTCAAGAGAAACAAGCTCGAGACCCAATTCTTTGTACCCTGACCTCGTTGGGGACATGCATTAAGATGACAAGGAGCAGACCGTTATGATACCAATGATCTAGATTTTATTAGCATAATGAAATAAATACTGATTATTAAAAGATGCTTAACACAGAATAACAAAGATACAATAAAAATGGTTTTCTATTTAATAAGGAAATAAGCTAAAACTGTAAAATATAGCGAAAAACAAGCTTGCTGGAATGACGATGGCTTATCTCTGAGAAGAGATGCGACGGTTGCGCTCATTCGCAAGAAGATGATTAAAATGAGGCTCTAAAGGCCTTTTTACAATAAACATGAATGTTAAAAACCCTAGACATCCAAAAACCTAGCCCTAGGAGATGAAGCACCAAATGTCATGTGGGCCCTGTTTGGGTAAGTTAGTACATCAACTTCCCGGGGTTGTAACTTTTGCATATGATCTCTTTTTTAGGCGCATGATAGCCCGTTGGAAAGGTATCATCGAGGAGATTCATTTTGTGGGTTAAATCATCCCTTTGTCTATCACTAAGAAGCTTGATCCCGAAAAATCTTCTTTGAGGCCCTGGAAGTTAAAAACTGCTAAAAATAGTAAATTGCCAAAATTGCCAGAAAATTGTTTTGAGCGAGTTGGAAAAGGTGGGTGGACACTGATATCCACTTGGAGAAATAATACAAGAAGCACAAAATGCATCACTAATTGCCTCAACCACTCTCCAATTGCAACACTCACCACAGTGTTAAACTCCTGCAGTCACAAGACCTCTGGATGGCCCCAACTCTATGAGATAGATCCTTACTTCGCCGCCATGTACCAGATGATGGGTGCAAAAACAACTTTCATTGATTTCCATCTTCAGTACGGGTTTTTGTGCCATATTTTCATTCCATCAAGTGAGTGAGTGATGCTAATTTGTGAAGCTCACTATAGTCGGGTGGCAAGACACTTCGACGTAGAAAAGACAGTGGCAGTGTTGCATCAACATTTCTATTGACTGAAACTTCGACAGGATGTCAACAAGTATATCAGGTCCTGCACTGTCTATGCCATTTCCAAAATGACCATTAAGAAACAAGGCATTTACACCCCTCTCCCTACTCCTGAAAGGCCCTGGGAATCCATCTCGATGGACTACATGTCAGGCCTTCCGTCAACCAAGTGGGGAAATGACTGTTTTTTGTGGTGGTTGATCGTTTTTATAAAATGGAAATTCTGGTTGCTTGCAAGAAGAGCATCAAAACAAAGGCCAGTGCCAAGATCTTCATCGAACGAGTGTGGGTACATTTTGGCATACCACAAACCATCGTCACGGATCGGGAGATCCAGTTCCTCAACAAATTCTGGTTGAGCCTCTGGTCACTGCTTGACACCAAGATTACCAAATCTATTGCTTTCCACCCATAGATGGATGGTCAAACCGTGGTTATCCACCGGATGATTGTGCATATCCTTCACATGTACAATTCCAATCATCCTCACACATGGGACGAGAGTCTTCCCTATATTCAACATAGCTACAACATAACCATACATAACTCAACCGACCACAACCCCTTTCAGGTGGGGTTGAGATTTAAAGCATTGGGTCCCATGGATGTTTCACTACTTCTTGCAGTCATCCAGGAAGACTTGTCCCATGCTCAAACTGAAGTCGACAAAGCTACCCGGTTCAATGAGTGGATCGAACACATCCGCCAAGAGGTTTAGGATATTTTACAGAAGTCAAATTCCAAGTACAAGCAGTTCCATGATCAACACCAGTTGCCACACAAGTTTCAGGTGGGAGATAAAGTTAGGTTGCACTTGCAGAAAGAACTCCTTATAAGACCCCATCGGAAGCTTCGTCCACTCCGCTATGGAATTTATACCATCACTAAGTTTATGGGTGACAATTCTTTTGAGCTCAACTTTCCCCCCTTCTTTGGCTTGCACCCAATGTTTAATGTGGACCTCCTTCAACCATACTTTCCACCATTATTGGACACCTCAAAGGTACTAGAACAATTGACACCAACAAAGCTCAATCTTGACTGCATGGAACATGCATCCACTGATCAGATCATGGACACACAGGTCAAGGGCACTCACCAACAAAAGATCCAGCTTTATTGGGTTGTCAAAGCAGGACAACTCATTGTTTGGGCTTCAAAACGTCATACAAATATCACTCATTACCATACATTTTTTACCTATGCTTCCATCATATCACTCATTATTCACCACCACGTCACTTCATTTTCCGTATTGTTCACCATTAATGGATCTCATTTATATTTTCCAAATATTATTTATTTTCAAGCATTTTTGAGAGAAATTCTTGATTAAATATTAGAAAATAATATATTTTACTTCATATATGGAAAGTGGATTGTTTTTG
>JZKD02S2132301.1:423849-437180 GCA_000966675.3 Picea glauca | reverse complement strand
TGAGAAGGAACCAAAGTACAATCTCTTGTAAAAGAGTATTGGCTCCTACTACATCAAACCCTCGTGAGAAGGAACCAAAGTACAATCTCTTGTAAAAGAGTATTGGCTCCTGCTACATCAAACCCTCGTGAGAAGGAACCAAAGAACAATCTCTTGTAAAAGAGTATTGGCTCCTACTACATCAAACCCTCCTTTAGGTAGTTGAATCTTTCTAGATCTATATATTTTAGGTAGCGCTTATAAGTTTACCTTCCCGTGTTGACATTAAATGAACTCTGATTGACATCATCAATTAGAACTAAACACTCATGTAGCAAGGAAAATGGCTCACCCAGGGCCAAATTCAACATAAATTTCCTCATATGATGGGGGAACTCAACATAATGGAGATCATTTCTTCCTAAGGGGGGAGGATTGATCAGGGTGGATATTGGTGGCCGCCCATCTATTCCAACTAGCTCACATACAATTATCTTGGTAGTTTCAGTTTTCATTTTGGCAGTTTTTTTCTAGCTTTTTAGATCCTGAATTTTCGGGGCCGTTTTGAGGCCCTAAACAATGTGTTTTGGGCCTGCCACAGTCACATAAACAGATTGTGAAGATGTTCGAGGTAAACAACCTTCAGACTCTTTGAGTCAGTCTATTGAACCTTTGATTTTTCATGATCCCTTTCTGAGATGGATTGAGTACTTTCCTAAGAGTGTGAATTGGCATAATTTTTTCCCTCCCTCTCGCCTACATGAGCTAGACTTTACGATTTCCGATGATACAATACATTTTATAACTCATAATATTTTTGTTCTTGAATTATCATTGTTTTGGTTTATGATGAAGCACTGAGGCAGGTATTATGAGACATTGCTAGGATGATTTCATTGGCTATTTGACTACACCTAGCATTCAACCAACAGGTAAGTAGAGGTAAGTTAGTTAGGCATTTGCATTTATTGTATATACCATCTGCATATCATGCTAGAGTAGTATAGTTGTAGTTTAATTTTCATTTGTATATATATGATTTCTTACTTTTTATCCCATTGTATCATATGTGAGCGAGGGGTGATATCACCACCCCAAAAGATTACTAATTCTTTTTGTTGAGATCTAGCAGATTACAGGTCATGCCAGAGATGTTAAGGTTCTCATGTGCTCTATGGTGAGCACATGTCCCTGAGTTGGAGCCATATGTTATCCCCTATCCTAGGGATAACTAAGGAGATTATGTCTCGAGTCCCACAGGTCCTAGACATGGAGTACCGAGAGCCATACGACTTGAGCTTGGCCCCAGAGGGCCCATCTTTTCTTTAGTGCATCCCATCTATCAACAACAACAACATCCATCCCGCCGACCTGATCCTGAAGTAGTAGTGGGTCTTGCTCCATGAGGTAATGAGTCTGGGTATCATGGTATGTGTCACTCTAATTTTCGAAGCATTTGAATATGTTGCATTGAACTCTCCTTTGTTTTATAACATTTGCTTGGAAATTATTCTCATTAACTTGTTCATACCTTGGGAGGGGTGAAAGAATGCCCTATTAAGCTGGTTCCCTCGGGGATGCGTTGCCACTAGGTGTTTCTATGAAAGCTCATCGTCCATTCCTTCCATACCTACCACTTTTCATCATTGTCCCTCTCAACTTCCCCTACCTTGGTTCGAGCATTGGGTTTTCCACTCTAGTAAGGGTTGTACCTTTCCTTGTGGGAAGAAGGGTCTAAAGGCCTAGAGGGTAAAATTATCTGGCAAAAGTTAAAATCCAAATGAAACCTTTGAGATGCTTTGCCCAGCGATTTTTGAGAAAGTAATAAAAGGCTTCTTAGTAAGAAAAGGGGAACCATAAGCTAAAATAAAACTCAAGGTCTAGTGCCCCCGGGGGGCAGCTCAATTGGCAAGTGCCGTGAAAATGAAGTTCCATGAGGTTTCAAGTTCATCTCCCCTCGACTTACCTTGTGTGTCGCGTAAGGGGCATCGTGGGCACACCTGGAGGTTATAGTGGTAGCGGTTGGATAACACGACCACGTGCCCAACTAGTTGTTGATTCCTCCAGACATTAAAAAAAAATAAAAATAAAAATAAATAAATAAATAAATAAAAAAAATACTCAAGGTCTAGTTGGTGGATGGGAGGTCTCATCATGAGTCGACCTATTAGGTCCATGGGCATGTAGCTGTATGACACTACCATTTCTCTGGTCACCAAACCAGGGTAGTGGCTCTTGGTGGCATAACCAAGAGAAAGGGGGTCTCATCACAAGCCAACCTTCTCATTTCCTCGAAGTGCTTGTGGGTAACACTGCCACCACTGGTCACCACGCCAGGACAATGTCCCCCATCTATTCTCTTGAAAATAAAAATCAATAAGACAAAGAATAAAAGGAATTGAATGGGCTAGGAAACAATTGCATCCATGACAAGGTGCAACTCGCCCTCTACAGAGGCACCCATAGGAAAGACCTACATTTCCCTGTTATCACTGCACCCTTTGCCCAAACATTCCCCTACACCATTTCATACACTTACATGACCTATATTGGTCTTCACCTGGGAAACACCCCAAACTTGAGGAGGATTAGCCCAATAGGACATCCTGAGACCCTCTCCAAACCTAGCTTGTGAAACTGCATAACGTCTTTGAGCATTTGTCTGGGTAAAGGGGGGTTTGATGCACATATTTGGGTAATTTGATTATTGGATGTGATTGAAATTGCTATGATCCTTGTGAGTTATGAGCCCATGGAGGGTGTACTTGTTGTTGTTGCAAGACCATGCCCGATGTACAAGTACATATGGGGAGATGATTAGCTCAGACCTCCATGGGGTTGAAAGCCCAGTAGATGGATGTTGTGACCCCAACCAAAGGCAAAGAGACACCAGAGCATGGCACTAGGAAGGAAGAAGGATGTTTCCCCTGAGATACTCTGGAAGGCCTAGAACCAGGGGGTCTTTCCCTTCCACCATGACATTGGCCCTTGAAGGCCCCTCACGTCATCATATTGACCCTTGACATCATCCAGTTAGGGTTTGGCATGAGGACGATTTGGTGCTAGTTGGCACATGTGCAACATTTGAGGCCTCTAGAGGCCTAACATTTTGAATTTGAGGCCTATCATTCCATGAAGGGGGTCTAACGTCACCCTAGAGGGGTATGACGTTATCCCTAAAGTGAAATTAGGGTTTTAATTGTCAAATTTATGTAAAAACTGGATTTTTGATGTAAACTGGCCATGTTGAACTTTTATGACCTAAAAGACAATTAAAGGTCATTGATATTGTATAAATAAGAGATAAAACTCTTGTAATTTTTCATAATTCACTCATCACACAAGTGGTGGTTTGAAATTCGGCCTTCTATAAGGTTTCTTGGCTGAAATTAGTGGTGCACACTTCTTGGAGGAGGATTTTATTAGTGTACTTTGGCAATTTTCATGTGGAGGATCCTCAACTAGGGTGTTTTGCTTGATTATTCTTGGTGAAGTAAGTGGAAAATCTGCATTTCTTTATTGTGAATGAATGCTTATGGTTAATTTTACTTGTTTCATGTCTA
The DNA here is from genome assembly GCA_000966675.3 of Picea glauca. NCBI lineage: Eukaryota > Viridiplantae > Streptophyta > Pinopsida > Pinales > Pinaceae > Picea > Picea glauca. Next base: position 433,638 of record JZKD02S2132301.1, on the reverse strand, counting down.
ATATTATGAAATTGCTTTCTTGAAACCCTAGGGGAAAGACACATGTTATTATCTTTTTCCGTATAGTCTTCCATGTGCTAAAATTTCTTGAAAGACACCTATCTTGAAGTAGATACTAGAGCCCTACCATTGTAGCACTCTAGTAACCCTACTTCCATGCTCAATTGAATATTTTATTACATTTTTTTCAAGGAAAGGAGAAATCGCTAGGGCCTAACCCTTGTTACTTCCTAGCAATTATCTCTTGGAATTAGATTTTTTGAGGCTTTGAGATACCAACACCTTTCCTTTCCTCTCCATCCCTTTTGTAGCCTTTGGATTACCGTAACCAATCACTAAGTCTAAATTTTCACCTATATTTGTATTATTCATTTAGGATATTAGTAATATATTCTCAAGTGATGACTATTGATTTAATTAAGATTGCCTAGCCTAATCATCATGCATGATTTTAGGATCTAGAGCAAATATCTCTATGAGGTGGCATCACCCATTGTACTATAAATATGTAACATTGGTGTGAATACAATAAGTGTTTGTTAGTGAGCCTTTTCCGCCATCTTGTTGTGCTTATGCATATTTTATCAATTAGTATCAGAGCTTCTATATTTCATCAATTGGTATCAGAGCTTCTTTGTTTCATCAATTGGTATCAAAGCTTCTTTGTTTTATCAATTGGTATCAGAGCCATGGTCAAAAGAGGATGAAAATATCAGAGCTCTTATGGTCTTAAGGGCCTAATAACTTCTCCATGATGTGTAGAGGATGAAAATATCAGAGCCATGGTGAAAATTGTGAAGGAAGAGCAATGATACCGAATGCAGTTTCATTTTGGGGACTGTATCAAGGACCGTATCGTAGACTGTACCAACGACTGTATCATGGAATGTATTGAGGACTGTAACGTAGACCATATCTGTTTTTTGTTTGGATTTATTTTTCAAGGAATGTCTTCAAAGATGAGAATAGACCCCTGAAACGACGATCTATCTAGTGGATAGAGAATGAATAAAAGATGCAACACTCAATGAGCCAATGAATAAAATATGTATCACTGGCATTACACAGAATCCAAGGAGAAGACATTACAAATGGGGGAATTTGCTGATTTTGGAGTCCATGTTGGTAAAAATTAGATTTCTCTTTCATTCTCTATCCATTTTTCATGATTTCAGTTGTGTTGGAAACTAAATTCCAAGATGCACCAAAGGGTATTTTTTTTTTCTCAATACTCATCTATGTTTTAAGGATATTCATCCCGTAAGAAACAAATTTTGTCCAATTACGGAATATGCAGCCATTAAAAAGTAGATTTCGGCCTCCATACAAAGCCAAATTAGGCATATAGCATAGCGTTGGAAAGGTGTTTTAGAGATCTATCAAGTCACTCTCATTATTGATTGAACAAATCAATGTTTAAAGATAAAAACTTGATGATAAAATTCGCCTCAAAATGGAAAACGAACGCTAAAAATGAAAAAAAACGATTTTTTCTCGGAACAAAAGTTTTTGTTTTGTGCAATAGAGGTTGCAAATGGAATGTCTAGGTTATTACCCAAATGGGTATCTTCAGTTTTTTCAATTGATTTTTTGTTGATGAGATTTTATCCACAAAATTTCTTAGGGTTTGCCCAAGTTATATCGTCCAATGTTCTGATCTTGACTCCGATCCATTTCAACGTACTCATAATTGAAAAAAGAAGGGTTGATCTGAACAATTTTCTCTGGGCCCATAACTAGAACACAAATGCAAATACGAGGCAATAACCTTTTTTTTTCTAGATCTGAGGCGTTTTTCTTTGTACCCATAACCAAAACCCGAATTCAGATTTTCCAACACTCAGTTATTAAGTGTTGCACCTACCCAACACATCCACTTGCTATCTGGTAATTTTTCCTTCAATTAAACTGAAGAAACCCTCGAGGACTAAGAGAAAGGAAATCTAAAAGGCGATCGAGATTCAACACAGGCGAATATGATATTTTCGATTTTTCATTTTCGATCTGGTATCCCGCAAATTCGATCTGGTATTTGGTACAAGTATATTTTCAACACATGGTTGAAAATTGCCCCCTGTTGGACATCTCTGTTGTTGTAGACAAGGAGTTTATGAAGAAATGTGATCTCCTTTGCTAGTAGAGGCCACAAATCAGAGAAGCGTGATCTTCTCCTAGCAGATCTGAGGCAATAATCATCTCAACAAGATATTTGGATCTCCACGTAGACTGGTGCGATTTCACCCACTTAGATCTCTTCTTCGTGTCATATGATTGCTGTGTGTCCTTATTTTTGAAGCCCCTTCTGCGCGATTTTGGTGGAAAGTTTTTCAATTGATATTAAATTATCAAAATTATTGCAAAAAAAATAAAAAAAATCTTTGTTCATATCGATGTCTGTATGAAGGATCAGATTGAGGACCGGATGAAGGACTGGATGAAGGACCAAATTTTTTTAACATAAATATATGGAGGTGAGTAAATGTAATTTTTTTTACTCATTAGTAAATGAGAGTGAGCATGAGTGAGAGATATTCGTTATTTCTTTATGACTTAGGAAAATTTGTAAGTGAATGACGAACTGAGGTTGTAAGAAACTCATTTTTTGAGAAGACATTTATTGTTTTCTTAAGTATTTGAGAGCAGAAGAGAAATATTATGAATTGAAAGCCTTGTTAAATCACAGTGAAGGAGAAACTACATTGTAGCCTTCCCATTGTATGTGGTCTCGTAAGAGAGATACTTATAATAAAATTGAAGTCTTTTGCTCCGTATCCTAGATCCGCCCGAAATTGAATAAGGGGATCTTAGGTACACCTTGCGTAGTGTGTTCTGGTGAATATTTGCATGGTTGATTAATGATGTTTAATGTCTAGTTTTTACATAAACACGTTTGTAATGTATCATTTAACACATCATACATTGAGTACAAGGAAATCAAATTCAGGCACACAAATTAATGACAATCAAGCACATATGATCAAGCATATGTGAAGAAAACTATGAAGCATTCAAGTCATCAACCACATTAGTAATGGACAAATCAAGGATTTCAAACTGAACACATCATGGAGCATTTGAAGTTAAATTGTAACTTGCAAACAATGTTTGTTGTAAGATTACTTGATCAAGTTGATTTGTACTGGAAATAGTGTATTTGTAAGTGTAATCAAGTTGATTTGAATTGAATTTTTCATAAGGTGCATTTTTGGCTGAGCCTGACACCCAAGATTCATTGTAATTTCAAATCGAAATTGACAAGGTCGAGTAGTTTAACTCAAATCATTGTAAACATCAAGTTTTTGGGTGCATTTTCAGTAGTATTCGACACCCTTAACTTCTTGGAAGAAAGCAAGAAAAGTTCAAGCGAGCGAGTACAAGAGAGCGTGAAGTTCAAGCGAGAAATTCAAGTGACTGAGTTACAGATAATCCTTCTTATGTCGAGTCAAATTTGTAATCAGGATCCACCTGCACAAGGATACCACTTTTAAGTGTTTTGAAATGGCTTGAAATCTAGAATTATTAGAGTTACTGAACACTCTAATAAACACCAATGAAGACAACACAGTGATATTGAACAAAGCAACTCTTCAATCAGTGCTAATTTGTTTGCAAGTGACGCAAGATAAAGTTAGACTTCTTCAATCTCTATCTCAACTATTGAATGATGAAATCAAGGATCTCAAAAATCAATAGCTAGTGAACTGTTCCGAACTAGTTTTTGTTCATAACAACCCTCTCTATAATGATGATGATGATGATGATGATCAACAATCAGTGAAGGAGCAACTCAGTAAGACAACTCCAGATGCAGACAAAGATGAATCTATTCATGAACCTATATTTCAAGAGTTTTCTTTTGACTTTAGTGAAGAAAACCTTTCAATGTTGCAACAACATGCAGTAAATCCACTTCCATAGATTTCAAAGCAACATGTTTAGAATACTCTTTCCAAGCCCATCATCAGACCTTGGGAAGAAATAATCTACAACAAGAATATAATAGGTCTTGGATATGACAAGGAAGTTACGTTTCATATTCCCGATTATTCCAGACCAAACAAGTTCCAAAGTGTTGTATTCCAAGAAGCTTCAAATTCACCTGTTCAAGTTAAACATCATAATGCGACATGCCAACATTGTAGTCGAGTTGGTCACATGGAGAATCAGTGTTTTGATTTCCATCCTTGCTAGCATTGCGGAAATCATAACCATTCTTCAGACAGATGTTCAACACTTACAAGATTGAAGATTCACTATAAGTGGATCGATCCTTGGAAATGGTCATCAACAACCAAACAATTATATAAGTCTTACTGAAGAATTCAATCTCAAGTAAGGACCAATCTTTGTATCACATAACATTTTTGTACCTCACATAAGTGGTCCCCTTATGGCATAGCTTTCAAGCATGGCCCTCACGTGATGCGATAACATGTGGTTTTTTTCCGCATGCCCACTTTGTGTTGTACTCAAATGGAACAAGTATGGTACTTTATTGAGCATAGAAGGAGGGAGTACAATGATGAAACTCTCATGCACCTTAAGGGGGGGAGTTCAAAATTCCAGTGACGATGGTTCATGAAACCACTCATGGTCTCTCCTTTTAGCCGACAAAGGGGGGAATTGATGATGGAATTGAAGATGGTTGTCAGACAGAACGTTTCGACAACAACAAACATCAAATATGCCAGATGGGCATGAAATTTTCCAAATGGGAAATTGCGGTCTGTAGATGACATATTTTAGCAGAATTATGGTTCAATAAGTTTAAGTTGAATCATACATAATTGGGATGTTGATTTTGATTTTGAGAGCAATGATGTGGACCTATGGTTCACATAGATGGTCATTCGACCTAGTAAAGGACAAGAGGATCCTTTTGCATTGCAACTTGGCATTTGATTGAGTTGTCAGGAATTTTCAGGGATGTGTCAGACTAGAAGCTGTTTCACTTCTCTTGGTTCGATCTCATCATATTGGAGTTTACATTAAGTGAACAAATTGCATGTATCATGGCTCACATGATTACATAGTGAGATTTTCCAGAGATGGCAGACTTTGGCAGGATTATGGTTCAATGAATTGCAATTGAATCATACACAATATACATTGGGATGTTGTTGGACACCTAAAAGTGTCAAAATTGGTTAGTGGTCATCCAAAAACCATCATATACACAGTATCAATTGGTCAATGGTTATCCCAAACCACAGATTCAGAGAGAACTTTCAGTGATACATTGATATTAGAGTGGTGAAACTACATGTTCACCAATTAACATAAGACATTAGATTCTTCTAGCTCAAATACTTGGAAAAATGATCGAATTGTCAAGCAATCAGGGAATGTTTAGATTTTACAGCTGTTCACTTCGACATTTTATCTCTCTTCCAATTCATTTCAGATGAACAAATTCAACATCCAGATTGGCGGTTTTTCAGGCAGTTCTTCATTGAGGCTCAGCTCAGGAGTTTCAGTATGAAGACTTGGAATTGATACCAGTTTATGCTTTATTTCTAGTATTATTGATCAGAATTTTGATTGAGGGAGGGTTTGTTAGCCTTTGACTTACCTTAGCCAATCATTAAGTCTAAATTGTCACCTATATTGGTATTATTCATTTAGGATATTAGTAATATATCCTCAAGTGATGACTATTGATTTATTTAAGATTGCCTAGTCTAATCATCATGCATGATTTTAGGATCTAGAGCAAATCTCTCTATGAGGTGGCATCGCCCATTGTATTATAAATATGTAACATTGGTGTGCATACAATAAGTGTTGGCTAGTGAGCCTTTTCCGCCATCTTGTTGTTCTTATGCATATTTTATCACCTTTGACATATCATTATCATTGCTATTTTTCCTCTAAGATTTGTTGCTTCCATTGTTGACTCCATTTACCCTAGAAAGGCACTAATCTACCACTTGCAACTGTTGATTGATCAAACAAACACTCAAACTTTTATCCTTGAAGATTTTACTAACATTTGCTAACCCTAAACTAAACTAACTCCCAAGCTAACTTGATGTTGTAGAAAAACATTGCTACATCCATACAGACATACATTCATTGGATACATTTTCCTACATAACTTGCACTCAACCCATACAAAACTCAATTGTGATAATTGCTAGTCAATCTACTAGGTAAGTGCTAACTTTGTATGGTGTTTTCTTGCACTTTTGACCGTCATAATTTGTTGCTGTTGCAAAATATTGCTACAACCATCCGACTGCAACAAATTCTCTACAAAAGTGACCTATTTTGCTAGCTAGACATTTCAAAACTTGCTTGCAAACAAGATTTTATCATTCAACAAGGTTAAAAATATTTCTTGTTGTTATTTTCAAGCACTTTTAAGGCATGATTCTTGTGGCTGTTATAAAATACTAATTGCTGTTATAAACTGTTGTATAGCTGCAAATTCATATCAGCTAGCTTACTTTTTGAAGGTTCATTGTCTTATGAAGCACTAACAATCATTTTGGTACTTGATAAGTGCCCCTTTTTGTCTTGTTGTCTTGTTTTGGGTAGGTACACAATATATTTATTTGCTTCATCTCTATAAGACATAAAGAACCCTTTGCTTTGAGTGATCTGTGAGAGGGGAAAGATTTCCTTGTGACTACTTGCCCTAGCCTTCTCAAATCTCAAGGTCACTGGGGACGTCTCCCCTAGGGTAGTCTTGACATAATCCTAAATAGAAATGGATCTTCTATTAAGGTGACAATGATAGGTTATTCTAGTTACGCCAATTCTGTACCCACTTGCCTTGGGCTTTGGGCAAGTACAAATTGTGTGATAACAAGTCTTCAATGAGATTTTTTCACCAAACCAAAACATCATCATAATCCTTGGTACCTACATAGCTATCTCTGAGCACTTCCATGTATTGATCCCATAATACACAATCTAGAATCCCAAAACTTTGCTTGTTATCCATCTTTGGTGCCAAATGGTCGTTTTTCTTGAGGATTTGCTATCTAGGACAAGTTTTAGATTCCTCTAACTTTCAAATATATAATCACGTGATCTATATGTTTGAAATTTTCTCCACTCTCAATCCATGGATCTAGTCCCACCTAAACATTAGAACCTCCACCAGTTTTCCAAATCAACCAATTACCAAACAAAGGATAAGTTATCACTATAACTTTCCAAATTATGGAAACCTTTTGCAATTTCTGCACAACATTTTTCATCCATTCTTCAATAGATGTTAGGTATATATATTTCATATGAACCATAGAGTGCCATGGGCCTTTCTTCTAAATTAACCTCCACTTTGCATCTAAAGCATTTGGAAAATGGAAAATGTTTTTTAACGCCTAGCCCCCCAGGGCTTTGGGGGCTGGTAAATTATTCCATTTGATTAGAAGTTAGCCTTTCTTGTCCCTAATCTTTGTGTAATATATTGTCACGACTTATCATTATTACACAGGCTTAACATTATTACATAATAATGACTATATTACATAACAATTGTCTTATAAGTATTATTACATGATATTTGCCTTGTAACTATTATGACATGATATTTATTTAGTATATTATGATAATAAATGTAATATACCCCAGGTATATTACACATTGACAAAGTGAATTTGAAACACAATCTTCTTATATGTTCTAACATCCCTTTTGGAATCCATGACAAGGAAATCCAATAGATAGGTGTTGCCTCTAACACAACATTAACCAATACCAACCTACAACCTCTAGAGAGTCATTTGTTACACCACATGTTTAGTATTTTCTCATCTTTTTTTATTAACCACTGTGAATCCTTTTTTCGATTATCATTTGATTTGAGGAAGAAACCCAAGTAGTTTATTCCATTCTCCAAATCAGAGTGTTGATAAGGGAGAACATTTGTATAAACTCTGCATGCCTCATTAATCTTACATAAAGATATAGTAGATTTTTCTAGATTAATCTTCATACATTTAGTTATACAAAACAACTCAAAGATTTCCTTTGGTTTAGCAATAACCACTCTAATAAATTATATAAAATCAAAATATCATCAACAAATAAAAAGTGAGTCAAAGAGCATGCATTGGCCACTTTAATGCATTTGAAGTTCTCAACCCTGTGGGCTTGCCTCAAAGATCTGTTTAGACCTTTTGCCACTATAAGAAATAATAAAAGGTAAAAGAAAACACCCCTAATGTAGACCCCTTTTAGATCTAAATATCTTAGTTACCAATCCAAACTAAGAATAATACCGAAGAAACACAATTCATAGCCCAAAAAGAGACAAAGGAAGCACAAAAAGCCAAATGCATTGGTAAGAGCCTCAAATAAAAGCCATTTTAACATGTCATACGTCTTATATAGGTTTAGTTTTACAACCAACGCCTTAAGATTTTTTACTTTAAAGTGTGAAGGCCCTTTTGAGTCACTCCTATAGTCTCATGAATTTGTCTTGCTTCCAGAAACACAAACTACTCTTAAGAAATGGTTCTTGACAAGATAGTCTTTAGCCCTCTAGCAATGATTTTGAAGATGATTTTATATATGAAGTTACACAATGAAATTGGTCTGAACTTTTCAGATGACACTAGGTTATCAAAATTTGGCATGAAAGATATAAAAGTTGCATTTAAAGTTGGCATAATCTTCTTAGAAGCCCTAGATTCTTCTATCATCACTTTTAAATATCCCTTGATAAATTCAAAGCAACCCAAAAAGAATTCAATCAACATTCCATCTGGTCTAGGGCTCTCGTCTTTCTGGAAGCTTTGTAAAAAAGATACAACTCCTATTTGTTAACTTCTTCCATTGTCCTCTTATTGTATTAACGATTAACAAGTGGGGGAAGTAGGAGGATATTTTTAGCACCTCTTCAATTGTTTTCCTTTCTTAACATAGTTACCAACTTAAGGAGAACTCTACAAAGTTTTGTTCTTTTTGGGGTCCAATTTTTTACCTCGTAATTAAAAATGATGCTACCCGTAGTACCCGCCTCCGTTTTTAGGTGGTTTTTCGATATTTTAAAATTTTTCGATCCACAATGTTTCCACATTATTTTTCATCTATTTTCATTTTTTTTCTAATTTTTATTTTTTTATTTTTTATTCAACGGTGTTTTTAGTCATATTTTCATGCTTCTTTCAATCTTAAAAATATTTTTTACAATTTACTTTTTTGAAGTTACGATTTTTCATATAATTTTGTCTCCTTAGTTAATTTATCGTTCCATACTTTTTAAATATAGTGAAAACATCATTTTTAACACATTGTTCACCTTTACTTCAATACATCTAAAAAAATTGTAAGTAAATAACACTATTTTTGAATATTTAGCAAAAAAAATACACATTTTATAGCCATATATAATAAAAAAACCTATACATTTTGATACATGTTCCTTAAAATAACATGTCAAATAAAACATTTTTATGGACATAATTGAACAAAAAAAGTCAAAATTTTATAAAAATTATCATTTTCTTTCAATTTTTATACATTTGAAGTAAAAAATGATGACATTTAATAAAAATTTCCAATGTATAGTGATTCACATACTTACAAAAAAAATAAAATAAAAAAATTCATCACAAAACAACAATAGATACATCTTTATTCTTATTTTAAAATACGAAAGTCAAAACATTACAGTTATAGCTCATCAAAAAATTGCAAAATTCAGCATCATCTTCAAAGGCATCTTAAAACTAATCAACAATATCATATATCCCAAATTCATCATTCTCAACAGACACATTATCATCTTCTTCGACATCATTTTGTGCTTCCATTGTGTCATTTTGTTCTTCC
>JZKD02S2132301.1:413505-423839 GCA_000966675.3 Picea glauca | reverse complement strand
GATTTTGATGTTTTTTATGCAAAAATATGGGTTTTTTGGGCCAGAGTTCTCGTTTTGAGGTCATAGTTCTCATTAATTCGGTAACTTTGTTCCTCATGCCAAATAAATGTCCCTAAAATATTCCATTCCTACTTGAGAAATTTCTTTATAATTGGTTACCAATTCACCATTGTGTTTTTCTATTTTCCAGACTAAGTTTATGGTTTTCTATCTTCTAGATTGAGTTTATGTTTTTTAAAAAGTTTGCATATCTATGAAAAAACTGCATTCTTATCCCCCACTTGTAACCACAAAGCCCTACTTTTCAATTTCCATGCCTTTTCATTTCCAGCAAAAACCCTCTCTTCTTTTCCTCCAAAGCATATAACTTTGATTTTGTATCTTCGAATAAAAACAAAAAACCATCACTATTTTGTAAGAAATCAAGCTTGTCCTCCACCTCCCATATGACTCTCTTGTCTCTTTGTTTTTTAAGTTCAGGCCACTCAATTGTGGCTTGTTTTTCCCTTTTTAAATTTTCCACAAACTACAAAGCAACCGAGTCCCTGGATGAAGCATTATAAGGAACCCAACTCTATTTAACTACCTTTATATAATCCTCCTCCTTCACCCATTCCCGATTCAATTTAAATTGGCTTGGAGGCTTCTGTTCTACTAATGCTAATTCCAATAACATTGGAGAGTGGTCTGAATCCCCTCCCTATGATACCCATTATCTTAATCTTACTCGTTCTTCTATAAAGGATTTTGAAATTAAGAACCTGTCAAGCCACTTGGCAACCCTTGCCTCCCCAACCTGATTGTTTATCCAAGCAGAGTTAATTTTTACAAGCTCGATACCTACCATCCCAATTTCTTCTAATTTTCTCATTAAATAATTAGATAAACAATCTACTTGTATAACAACTCCTGAAATATCTAAAGTTCCTAATGTGAATTTCAAATCACCCCCCATAATAGTTGAGCCTTGAAAAATCCAACCACACTTAAAGACTTTGTCCCATAAATCAATTTTGTTTGAATACAACCCAAGACTTAATGCGGGACCAAGAATTGGTGCAAGTAAAAGACCATGTATTCCACCTAAAAACTAATCCTCTTGACCCAACTCTAGAATCTACATAGGACAAAGTCTAATCCCCATGCATTTTCTCCAATTCAACTATCGATTTCCCTCCTTTGATCATAGTTTGTTCTAAAAGGAGTATCAAGTTTCTTAGCCCTAATTAGCCTTTTTAATGCCAATATTTTAGAGGGATTGGATAACCCACTACAAGTTAGGGTTATCACCATCATAGAAAAACCTCCAACCGGGGATTTGAGTCTCTAAACACTCCTTCCAAAGACATATGCTTTCCATTCAAAATCCCATTCCTTGCTTTCTCTTGACCGAGGGAAAAGTAATATTTACTTCTCCTTGAAGTTCCTTTTGGACCCTTATCGTCTAATTGTCTCGATCCCCCTTATGCTCAATTTAAAATCCTCATATACTCTCTTTTCCTCATGCGGAGATTATAATTTTCCCTTCCTAAGGAGTATCTACAAATTCTTCATTGTAATCACTAAGATTCATGATATTTATGGATGCAGAAGTGTCCTTTAAATTTATCCCAAGGTATCCATGTAGGAGTCCCAAGAAAGAAGGGTATCAGAATTTACCCTCGATAAGATATCCAAGAAAACCCAGTGCCTCTTAAATGGTTTGATTCCGATGGACCTTCCCAATTGCCAAATTTTAAAGCATTAGCAAAATAAAATATAGAAAGAGGGATCATATCATCAATATTCTTACCTTTTCCCAAAAGAGTAAAGTCCCATTCATTTGTAAGAATAGGAAGGTTCATTGGGACATCCATTGGCCCACCATCTTCTGCATAAGTGGAGTTCCCAATTTAATAGCTTGGAGCAATTTTTTGACTCTTAATTGCATCTCAACCCATGCCATACTTGCACTAGCCCTAATATTCAGATTCCTCCAACACCTTCCTCTCCATAGAATTTGATCCCTCTTAACGAGCTTCTCTTCATTCCGTATTTTTTAACCCATCACTTCCTCCAATGAGGTAAGGAACACTCAATCGCCAGATGTCCATGGGAATGAAATCACCCACACTTGAAGGGTATCTTCTCATAATCTAAAATTTTGCAAACTCTAATTCCCCTGTTTTCAAGATGATTCTATTTTCCATCCTGTCCTTCAATTCAATTCCTACCATAATGCAAGCTAATGTAAATAAACCAGTTTCTTTATAATATAGGGTAGCCTAGTAGAAGGTTCCAATAATATTACTTATCTGTATGGAAACCTCTTCAAACCAAAAGACAAGCAATAGACTAGGTAATTGAGCCCACATTGGCACCATATCGATGTGTTTTGATTTCACAACAAAAGTTAGTGTCCATATTTTGAGTATAAGATGGCTCAGGCCCATCTTCTAACAAATCTTCAGAATTTTATTTGTATCTTGGTTTGAATTGAAAACCAAATCCATCTACCCCCAAGAGAATACAAAACATTGTGGAGAATACCCTACAACAAGGTCCAAGTTACCTTTTTTGGCCCATTCTCTCATAAACTTAATTATGATCCGATGACCCTAAAAATGCCCCATTAACACCTTTCCCATCATGTTACCACCTTGATGAGATTAACCTCTAATCCAAGAACCAAATTCAAGGGTTCCTTACACCTCTTGACACATATCTTCATTTTATGTGACTCCACCTCTCTAAACTACCCAAAATCGAAGGAGAGCCATCGATTGCCCGTTGCGAAGTCGCTACCAGAGGAGTCTTTTTGAAGCCATGCTTTGTAGTAACCAAAGACACCATTCTGAGTGTTGCCAAATCTAAATAAGAACTAATAAAACCTTCACCTCTATACTACTACTCCCCCCTCCATTCATCACTTAACATTCTACCACTCAGGAAATCACCAAACGTGGAAACCCTAGCAACATTTTGCTCCAGGATCAAGCCCTTCCCAAATTCAAACTACAAAGAAAAGAAATAAAATCAATGGAGAATCAATAAAACTTGCCAAGTCCAGCCATATTTTTTCCTTAGCTACTCCACTGCTTTGGAGTAAATGACCCTAAACACCCCCAACCTTCTCACCCCCCTCCTTGTGAATGGAGGCAGCACCTGGTAGTATTGTCAGTCTCGAAAATTTCAAAGACTCTCGTGGATCCTCCACATCTATCATATAATTAGAATTTCCATAATGTGATCCGACAAACAATACTGTGTTGCTCATGTGGATAGTTTTAGCCACACTCTCTAGAATTTCTAATGTTTTGATCTCCAAAAGAAGGGACCCAAGGGCTTAGACCTAGGCACAATCGCTTGCAACACACTAGCGGGTTTCCCAGAGATAGGGTATGACCAAAAATGAATACCTTCATATTGATAATCATGAAATATACAAGTTATCCTTGCATAGCTCCCCTGAAAGCTCCAATGCAAATGATCATTTAAAGAGTGTAATATGTTGTGAAGTGATACAGAAATATTATTTTCATAGTAAATAAATTAAATTACTTTTAATTTTAAATTATCTATTTGGATATAATATGAAGATAATTTGATGTTGTTGAATGTTGGAAAAACAAGAATTGAATAAAATCTATTGAAATTTAGGAAATGCATGATCATTTCTTAATATCCTTCCTCTTGTAATATGTTGTGACATGATAATAGTCCAATGGGTGGTTGAGTGTTGAAAATTTCAAGCATGAGGTCTTTAGGTCAAGTCCCTAATTGGCTGCTCTACGATATTTTGTGGGCCTTACTCAATGTCCTTGTCAAGTTAGGAGCCAAAATTACACTATGCCAGTTTACCCTAGATACCATCGTCAAAATGAGTAGAAGTGCCTAGTGGAATTCCCTAAGAAGAGTATCACAGAAGTGCCCAATGTAATTCCCCAGGACAAGTATTTCATGGGGAAAAGCATACACTGTCGATGTTTTGGAAATGGCAGTGTCCTTTGAGGACTCAAATATTTGCTTGGTTGGTTATGGAAAACTGAATTTTAACTTGGGACAATTCTCTGAAGCAGGGTTGGCAAGGAACGAATATGTGTTCTTTATGCAAGTTGGATGCATAATTGGTTGATCACTTGCTTGTTTCTTGTTCTTTTGTTTCACAGGTCTGCCAAGAGATCTTCCTAAGTTTGAATTATGCTGGAACTTGGGCCCATTCTAATCTTGAGCAATAGTTGTGGCATTGGGTCTGAAATCCAATTTTAAGTTCATTCACAAAACTACCTTGTTATGTTTTTTGGGGAGTTTGGTTGCACAAGAATTGAGTTTTATTTGAAGGGTTTATTGGGAGACATAGACTTGTGGCGAACAATATTTGTGTAGCTTTCAAAGAAATAAAGAATATCTTTGTCAGCAAAAGCATTAGACCTAGTCATGCACCTATTTTTCATTCTTCAAAACCCTGGAGTTTTTTTTACGAAGCCTGTGAGGGGGTTCCAGGTCATTGTGGAATTGGTATAGTCCTCCACTTATTATCCGAACACTACTTTCATCTGAAACTAGGAGTTGATCGAGGGACAAACACCCGGTTTGAGATTTTAGCACTTTGGGCACTTTTGGCCTTTGTCAATCTTAAGGGTATCAATCAACTCTAGGTGGTTGGTGACTCCAAAGTGGTGGTAGATTGGTTTAACGGTGTGGGAATTTTAGAATGCATGGTATTTTATCCATGACAATGACATATTCGTGAGCTATGAGAATATTTTATTTCTTTTTCGATTAATCATACATATCATGTTTTTAATCAACAAGCAGATTTTGTTTCAAAGGAAACACTTGGGATGGTTGAAGGTATTTTAATAAGTAAGGAGTTATGTGGGGAGGAGATAGTTTCAAAGGCTCATCAACAACTATATTGATCCTATATTTGTTTTATATTATGATAATGCAATGGTTTGGGTCAGGTTTTGCATCTAGTGGTTATTTTCAGTAATCCTATAAAGTTTGGTGTGTCAATTTTTTTTTTGAAAAAGTCTATTTTGTCAGTGTAATATGTGATTATATTTTTTGGGTTGGAGGTTCCATTTTGTCTAACTAGTTAGCTTGGGAAGAGACATGGAAGTTGAAAGTGCTAGTTTGGTAAGATACAATACTTAGCAAATGATATGTTGATATATATTTTGATTTCATATGAAATAAAACAAATATACTGATTTTTTTAGGGATTTTTTTTTTAATGTTGTTGAATGTTGAAAAACCAAAATTTGAATTAAATCTATTGAAATGTAGGAAATGAGCGATCATTTCCTAGTATCCTTCCTCTTGTAACATGTTGTGAGGTGATAATAGTCTAATGGGTTAGCTTGGGTGGTTGAGTGTTAGAAATTTCAAGCATGAGCTCTTCGGGTCAAGTCCTCAACTAGATGCCTTTGTGATATTTTGTGGGCCTCACTCAATGTTCTTGTCAAGTTAGGCACCAAAATTGCACTCTGCCAATTTACCCCAGATACCATCCTCAAAATGAAGAGAAATTCCTAGTGGAATTCCGTAGGAAGAGTATAGGAGAAGTGCCCAATGGAATTCCCCAAAATGAGTAATTCATGGGGAAAAAATACAATGTGAAGTGATAAATACATACTATTTTCACAATGAACAATTAAATTATTCTTTATCTTAAATTATCTATTTGAATGAAATTGAAGATAATTTAATGTTTTTTGGAATGTTGAAAAGAAAAAAATTGAATTACGTCTATTGATATGTAGGAAATGAGTGGTCATCCTTTCTCTACCATTAGTAGTCACATGTTGGGCCTTATTAAAGTTCAATGGAATAGCCAAAGGCAAGTAGCTTGAACATTAATTCATTGTGAAAAGGATAATAAGGGGCATGGTCAAAATATTCATAGAGTAGGTGCTTAATGACAACTACAAATCTAAAGAGATTAATAGTTATGGGTTTTAAGCATTGGTAGATAGAATAGGAGAAATTACATGACAATGATAGACAATAAAACAATGATCAAAGTCATGCATGGAAGTAAACCATGGAATCAATTTAACATAACTAGAAAACAAACATACTATATTACAAGAGCATAAAACTTAGCAACAAATATAGGACAATGAAATATCATACACATTATAACCTTGAGAGAGATTATGTGGCAATTACGTTGGGTAATCCCTAATCAAATATTACATTAAATTATAATGACATATTTATATAATTGAATTAACAAAAATTAATGTCTTGTTGTAGTCATGAAGGTTTGCTTCAATTGACTCAAATAACTTTGATTAGCCAGTCTAGAGAAATTGTGTACTAAGGATATATAATAACAAGGAAGTAAACCTTGGAATCAATTGAACATAACTAGTAAGCAAACATCTTAAACTACAAGAGCACAACAATTTTAGGGAGATTATGTAGCAATTACATTGGCTAATCCTTGATTAAATATTATATTGAATTATAATGACATATTTGTACAAGTGACTAAAACAACTTTGATCAGCGAACGAAACATCTCGGATAGTGAAACTTGGTTGACATTAGTGTCCCTTGCAATATTGACTTGCTCAAATTTGGTAAGTTGATGTGGCTTGGGAGTGCAACCACTTTGTCAAGTGCTAGCACTGAGCAATCTTTGTTAGTTTCATTCTAAACTTTTTTTATGATCATTGTAAGGACTTGTCACTTGCATCGGGTGCTAATAAGTTATTAGTGTTAACAAGTTTTGGTTGTTGGAACATCAAGTTTGCAAAAAATTTTGGTTTCTTGCACTAAAGTTAGATTCTACATTTGTTCATGGATGAAACACCCTCGCTTAGGTAGCGATGGTCTCCATAATGTGTATAGTTTTAATGGCATTGGTCCCCATTATATCGTGATGCAAATGAATAAACTTTTTTTTTTAGTTTTTCCATATGTGAATAACGAGTGTCTAACTTTTAATAGTTTTAAATGGTGGAATGGCCTTGTTACACATGCACTTGATCTTCTTAGCAATGGTTTGGTCTATTTCTACATGTGCACTTAACTCAAAATCAATGTAAATAAGAGGTTTGGAATGTGTTAATGATTATTCAAGCAAATGAGGGTTGTAAGGTCATACAATATCTATATTGAATAGAGGATGAAGACCCAAGTATGGTGAAAAATCAATCTAGAAATCATTATACCAATTTGATTCCCGATGGTGTGGAGACTATATGCAGTGAAAAATTGATAGTGTTTCCTTTGAATCTTTCCTTTTATATGTGCAACCATGCTCAAATTCCAACTTGATATTGTTGATGATGATATATCAACTCTCTCAAAACTATGCAAGCACCCTCTACATTAAAATAAAACTTTACAGGACCTTGCTTCATGTGTTAAAATATATGCAAGAATAATTTATGTGCCAAGTTTATGTATCTTCTTTTAAATGCTTATGTGTGAGGTCTTTGCAAGATTAAATATGTTGTTTTCATAAATACAACAACAAAAATAACTTGCATCAAATGATAACCAACAAACACTCACAACAAGAACAACATGATAAAGGAGTTCACCCCTCTCCGGGCTACATCTCCTTGAGCCTCCATCAATGGACTTGGCTCTCTGGGATTAATTTGTCAAAAATTATTTTACAAGCTTCTGCTCAACTCCAATGGAAATTTTGGCTGTACCATTGAGATCAGAATACATAAAAACCCCAAAAATGACTAATAGAACTCTGAAAACGGATCATGGCTCATTCGGGCATCACTTCTTCTACATGTGGCCATAAGCTTCCCTGAGCTTCTCTTTGGAAAAAACACCTGTAAAAGTCCTCAAAAGCCTCTGAAACCTATCCCAATGTGTTTAGAGAATAAAAATTATCCAAAAATGACTATTCAGTCACATAAAATAAACTTGGACTCACCAAAACATGACCTCAATCAATGAGGGCTTCAAGCTCCCTGGAGCTTGCTGAAACTTCAATTGTTAAAAACCTGCAAAATAATTCTTCAAATGGCTGTGAAAATAGTGCCAATGGATTCAGAACATCCAAAAACCCCTATCTGGGCTTTTATGGCACCTCATTCGGCCAAAAGATGAAGAAGATAGGCCTCCTGCCATTCTCTTCCTTCAAGCTTGCTGTCTCTGGTTCGCCAAAACGCACCTCTGTGTGTTGCAACCCAGAACACGCTCCAAAACGCGTGCTTAAACCCAACACCGAGCGTAGCCGCATAACAGTGCAAACTGTAGGATGGTTATGGGTGTGCCAACCCCTAACCGTCAAGACCACGGGCACATGTGATCGTCCATATGACCTCGGGCTAGCACAAAATAGCTCGGTTCCAAGAGAAAATATATGGGCGACAAGTGGCGGGCGTGTGGTTAGACCGTTGACAAATGTTTTAAACTCCAGTGCAAGGTTCTAACCATCGGTCATATGTGTTACACCAAACCCGTGGGCTTGGACTCCCGTTTGAATTGCGCGCGCGTGGATGGTCGTATTGAATCCACATATGATTGGGGGCTACGGCTTAGCCCTAGCCCGGACCATGCCCAACCACCACATAACTCAAATTCAAACATATATTAAACCGTACATATAATAATAAATATAATATGGCACGTTGGTTGGTCGGATTTTTCAAAGACTTGGCCGGTGGAGAGGTCCGGGGTTCGATCCCTGTGGACTCCATAATATTTTGAACAAACAACCAATGCCATGGTGCCACGTGGAAGCCCACGATTGGGCCATGTGGCATCTCATAATTTTCCAAAACCATGCCACGTGTCACAACACGATTCATCCAACTATCAGCCAATCCGAAACTACCACGTCAGCATGTGCCAACTCAGCTCTGCCACGTCACCTCTACCACGTCAGCGTACAACCTCTTCCACGTCAGCCTGTACAGACTATACAGACTGCACAGTCAACACAATTTTTTTTTCCTGTTTGGCGATTCGAACAGATTGCGATATCTCTCGCTCTCGACGTCCGTTTGAACCCAAATGAGTTGCGTTGGATTCGTGACGACAAGGGCTACACACCTGTTCGTTTTGAGGCAATTCCGAGAACATTGATTTTGAGCTAAAGTTTGACCCCTGGTCCAGATTTTGATCATGCCTTCCCACTGAAAGGATTTTGGACCCACAAAAGCTTATGATTATCTGTCTGAGCTTCAATACTCTTCTACTTTAAAGTTCTATCAACTGATTCTACTTGAAAAGTCTTTTCGACAATCACCTAGATACTTTGACATGCCTTGCACTGCAACTGGCTATGTCCTTCAACCACTGTTCTCTGGATGTTGCTGACCCACTGTTCTCTCTGAGCTTGGAAGACTGCCAACATTCCCACTGAGAATCAAGTCCCTCTTGTGAACTCTTTAACGTCAACACAATCTGCTCTCCAATGGCTGCAAAACTTTCCTGCGACATCTTGTCACAAGCCAAGAAAACCATCAATCTTGAAAACAAATTCATACAAGACTGAAATGATGCCAACAAAGTCTTTTTTCTCTTCAAACAATTTGTCGCATCTTGTACTTCATCAAAGCACATGATGTTTTCCTGCATCTTGGTGCACTCAAAATCAACTTACAATTCAAAAAACACCATCGACTAAACACAAGTCGAAAAATGATCGACACAACATAGTCGTCAGACAATCATCAACACCAGTCAAGACTAATTTGAAACATATCAACCTTTCCAAAATGACAAGTTGACAAACATGATACACAATCATGTTACAATCATGATGAACCATCACCAGGTTCACTGCTTACACATACACAAAAACAAATGCATGTGCATGACTCTTCAACTCTCCTTCCAGTACAAACATAGTACATAAACCCAAAACATGTGGGTACATAAGAGCTGAATATGAAAAAGATATATGGCTGTAACAAGTGAACATCATACCCCACTTTTACATCCTCCTGGTGAAGTTGTGCAACAAACAAGAATGCCTTCAAAATGAATTGCATTCATATGCAACTTGCATCATACAAGTTGTGATAAAGTGATGCAACTTGTTATGCTCTCAACATAAATGCACACATAAGGCTGAAAAGTGCATTTACAACAGAAAATGCAAGCCTTACTTGCTCAAGAAATCCAACCATTTCTTACCAAGCCAACTCAACGGTGACTTTTTCTGTTGAAAATCGTCCTCTTGTGAATCATCTTGACACACATCGATGATGGAATCTCCTCTTCCATTCTTCCCAATCTCTTTATCCATTTGCTTCTTATGCTGTGGATGAGTGGTTGGATGCAATGTCCAACATTGGTCAATGAGATGACCCCTCTTCTGACAATGAGTGCAAATCTTTTGCATCCTCTTTTCACGTTGTCTT
>JZKD02S2132301.1:373362-394602 GCA_000966675.3 Picea glauca | reverse complement strand
AACCCTATCTTCCACAGAGTGTATCTCCATAATTATAGAGAATCAAGAGTTGAAATTTTTACCAAAGGTACCTTGATATGTCTTCTCAATACCATAGCGATTTCACCATCTGAATCGTTCTATAGAAAAAATGGTAAGATGACCTAAAAATAACATACCTTAGAACACATCACCAAAATACTTCATCCTCCTTTGAAATCCGACCTTATTTTCTTATTATTACCTCTCAAATTATACTTTTATCAAATGAATGTATAATGATGTTTATTTATACCATTTATGTCACTTCCTTTTAACATTAGGGCTGACCTGACACTTTCTTATTTTGTAATTTTTTTCTTTAATTATCTTTAGGGCCTACATGTACTTCCTTCTTCAATTCACTTTGTCATCTTCAAAAATTCATTTCTCCTAAACCATGAGGATCCACGTGATGTACCACATACCACTGGAAACAACATGATGTATACTATCCATCCATGGGTGTTGTATCTTCATGTGCATTTTCCTTCATGTCCAAATACCTTCATCAATCTTGCGGTCCAAAAACCATGACTAGGGTTGACATCAATGACAACAACCAATCTTCCAACAAAACATTCATGCATTAACTTGAGCAAGACAATAATTCCAACACTTCCACATGATGATAGAGTTGTGGAATTCAATTATTACACTTAGTAGAATATAAGTGTGACACTTAGGAATGTGGCAAATTGACACCTACATAAGTGATACATAAGTGTGACACTTAGTAGAATGTGATACATAAGTGCACCACTTAGTAGAATACGATACATAAGTGCACCACTTAGTAGTGTGGAAATTTGGTGTGTAATAGATGCCCCCTAAAGTGCGAGGTCAGAAGAGAAACTGATGGACGAAACCCTTTACAAAATGATGTGCACCAAGGCGTGCTTAAATAGGAGATCCAGATGAAAGCTATAAACATACATCAAACAACATATATATGAATCATTTCGAGGTAGGCATACCCATGCTTGGTACAAAATGGACTTAAAGCATGGTCTCCGACCAATACACTGCGGTTCCATGGCAACGTTGACTAAGGATATGGCCACCAAACATACAATGTGGATCCATACCTCCATGACTGAATGAGGTCGTAGCCACGAAAAAATACACAGTGGAGCTGAAATATGACAAAACAACATAGCCACGGACCAATACAAAGTGGATCTATGTGACAGTGTATATTAGTAATCTTATTCTCCATCACATCCTGGGCTAGGCACATAACACTAGTAGGCGCCTAAAATATTCCTAGGGTCTTCATCCCAATCATGAAATGGTACGATTCTAACCATATGAATAGATGTCTTGATATTGAACATCATAGAAACCACTTGATTATCAGTCATTAATGTATATCGTTAACAAGTGCGAGGGAAATCACCATTAATGCCAATGACTCTTAATGTGGAATCATTCGATCATAGGTCGATGATGTAAAACTACTGTCGAAAGTGAGGAAACCTACCACTGAGGCATGCAAGTACCAAGGTACTAGCTGGTTTCTAAGTCTAATTACTGGATAATGTGTTGAAGTCAACATGAAAATAATCGTCAAAGGAGGGCCTTAATGTATCCTCCATTATCGACATGAAGCTGACATATGAAAGTGATATGAGATAATAGATAAAATGAGGATAGACTAGCATGGGAATGAGATACTGCAGAATAATTGATTAAGCTGGAACTTCCCCGTAACATTAGAGGCACGACAAGTAACTTGGAAACAATGACTCAACGAGTACCGAGAACATAATGTGATTCTAATCAAATCATTTTTCGACTGGAACGAAAAAAGTATGATGACACATAGAGTTGGTATGACTCATAGACAAGCAGATCACCCAACTATAAGATGAGATGCAAGCATGTGACATGTTCAAGGGAGACAACAGACAACTACCATTAAACTTTCAAAAACTTAACCCACTTCCTTCAATTCCCCCCCCCACCATGATTATCGAGTACCTCTTTGTTTTTTATCAAGCTTGAGGACAATAACAAATGCTCGGTATAGCTCATCTTTGATGAGTTCATCATCATATGTTTAATGAACCTGAAGAAGGAGGGGTTCAGTCCCATATATCCCATATAGATCCTTCAATGTATAATTTTACGAGCCCAAAGAAGGTAAACTCGGTATTTTCATGTTTATTGAGTCTGAAAAGATCTAAAAGGAGACTCCAAGGATGATCTTTTCATAAATTTAGTCTCCCGAGCTCGAAAAAGTAAAAAAATTACAAGGGAGAACTCTTCTGGCTGAGGTTGACTAGAGTATTCATTTTTCGTAATTAGTCGTACGAGGCCGAAAAAGGGAAAACTACCACTCTAAATATTCCCTTTCAAATCCTTTTAATGAGTGTGAAAGGAGACAATATCGCTCGACAATATTTTTGTGTTTAGAGAGTCTGAAAAGAGATTAAAGGAGACACCAAAGAGTTCCTTTTTCGTATAGATTTGACGAGTTTGAAAAAGTTATAAAAGTATACTAAGTAAACTATTCTCATGTATTTATGAGCATGAGAAAGAACAAATACTGAGCTCGGTAACCTATTCTCATGTATTTACGAGCACGAGAATGAACAAAGAATAAGCTCGATATGATACCCATCAACATGTTTCTTCCCAATGTAATGCCCAAAGGTTTCAAGTGATACCCATGGGTGGTTGGTACTTTGCCCCCAACTTCAAAATCTAGCGGATTAACTCCAACATGATGTTTAGAGGCTAAAGACATGCCTCCCAAGCTTCATTTCGTCAGTCGACTCTAATGTTGTCACCAAATTCTATATCCAAATAAACCCTTGGTTACTAATAGGTAAATGTTCACCAGAGGAAGAAAGAGGATCAACTGACACAGGTGGATGAAATGAAGGTTCAATTACGATATCTAGTGAAAGACTTGACTCAACATTTACGAGATCTAGCGAAATACTCAAAACAATGTTTACGAGATCTAGTGAAAGAATAGACTCGACATTTATGAGATCTAGTGAAATAATAGACTCGACATTTATGAGATCTAGTGAAGGACTCAACTCAATAAAAGGGGGGTCTGTTTCATTTTCTAACGAGATAGACATAAGAAAATGAACTATTCTCATTATCTTCTGTTTCATTTTTTAATGAGCTCGACACAGAAACAAGAACTATGATCATAGCCAGTTTCATTTTTTAATGAGCCTGAAACTAAAAAATAAACTGTGCTCATAGATGGTTTCATTTTTTAACGAGCTTGAAACTAGGAAATAAACCCTGCTCAAAGCTATATACCATGGCTTCCAAGAGGTCTTCATCATACGAAAGAACAAAACTCTGGAAGGAATACATGGTAAGGGACTCACTCAGATCAATAGGGGGAATAATAGACTCTAAGGTCCCTAATGATGGAGTTACCATGTCAACGACTGAATTTAAATCCAAAAAGGATGAGCATACAGTGATAGGCTCCTTCTAATCGATAGTTGAAAGCATGGGACATGTTGCCACATAATTAACCTGTGGCGGGGTGGATACCACTTGCATATAAGGAACATTTAGGGAAGGTGGGTGGTTGGTGATCATATGCGGGCCAACGAATGAAAGATGGTCAATGGTCACAATGTTTCCATTATGAGAGAAAGACATCCTTTGAAAGAGTGTGGAAACAACAACTTTCATAGTATAAACATAGTCTTTTCCAAGAAGAAAATTGAAGGCCAAAGGGTCGTGGACTACCATCATGTCAATATAGACAGTTTTCCCTCCTAAGGTGACATGTAATCGAGGAAGGATTCCTAAAGGTTGATTGGCTCTTCTATTAAAAGCCAACAAATTATGAGTATCAGACACAAGTTGAGGGTAACCTAGAGCTTGCCAAGTGTTTGAGGATAAAATGATAATAGAAGTGCCTTTGTCTACAATAGAATGACATATGCTTATATCATAAACTTTCACAGTGATTTGGAAAGGCAAGTAGGAAGGAAGGCAAGGTGTTGTCAGTCTATTCCAATCAAAGGAAATGACCCCAGTATTTGGAGAGGTTTCCATGGAAATGAGTAAAATGCCCCCTTGTCCAGAGTTATCTGTAGTGACAATAAGAACCTGAGCAATATCTACTTCACTCTTCAAGGGAAGAGTGGGATTGAATGAAGATTGAGTCGAACTAACCACTTCATTAAATTCTCTCTCCAAAGGAAGAGAAGGTTCGACCGAGGATGGAATTTGATCGATCAATTCATTAACTTCACTCTCCAAGGGGAGATCGAGATCGAACAAGGATGAAATCGTACTGACCGCTTCATCAACCAATGGTTGGTCGGTAGAAATATTACGGTAACTAGTTGGAATTTGTAACTGGGAAACAACAATGTCTTCCAACAAACATGAAGCCTCATCCATACGAGGGAAAAGATAAGTTTGATGACTTCCTTCACATAACCTACAAGGAAACTTGACTCTACCTTTCTTACTTCCAACCTGATGATTACTAATTGATGGGTTGTCACTAGCATGACCTACAACAACTGGAGACATGGGTTGTATAGAACCCATGGACCACACATCTAAAATGTTGGGAATACCAAGGCAATCCTTAAGAAGGCGATCACCCTTACAAAGCTTGCAAGGGGATTCAGATTTTGCGAGTTGTCTTGGTAGGCTTGTCAATATCGTCAACACTCCCAGCATGATTAGCAATAGATGTGCGATTGCCTCCATCATGACCTGCAGTGGTTGGAAGCTTGGCCCCTTGCTTATTTTTCTTCTTCTTAATCTTCCTTCTCTTCTTCTTCTTATTCTCTTGGTTACTAGCATCAAAGCTTTCACCGGGCGAGGAACAAGAAAGGGAAGAAGACGCAATGGGTGAAGAAGGTGAAGGATCAACATGAGGTTGATGTTCTTAGGGTGGAGGGCTTGCATACGAAGCACCAGGATCATTTGGGATCACCAGAGTCGAAAACAACCATATCAATAACTCAATAGTGAATCCTAGAAGACTCAATGTAGCAATATAAGGAGGAACAACGTTTCCAAAAGAAGGAGAAATAAAAGGTTACCCGAGAAAAGGGGTCCCTTGGTTGGTAGTTCAAGGAACTTACGCCATAGACACAAACTCAACTTAGGGTCTACTAAATCAAAGAGAACACACCACCAAAGTTCCTATAATATAAGAGAAAACAAACAAAGGAGGTAGGGATCTTTCGAAGACGAGAGATGATGTCGTCAATGAAGATATGAGAAGTAGTTACCCCGACCTCCACATAACAAACCTTCCTGGTGCAAGTAACCCTCGCTTCGTGGGGCCACCCTCTGCTGGTATTGAGAGTGTGATTCGACGTCTACCCCAGGTACCATAAAGAACCTTATGAAGAAAGAACCACCCTTGCAGTCACTCGTGTAGAATCCTAGGAAAAAAAACTATGTTTACCAATTTCACAATGAACGATCGGGCGGGTAACTAGTGAACGATCAAGACTACGAAAATGGAACTGGGAATGGTGGACACAAATCCACGACCCAAATACTAAGAAGAAGTGGTGTCACCCCGATGACTTGCCACTTTTAAAAGCTCCTAACTTGCTACAGTCCCACTAGGAAAACAAAAGAGGGGAGATATCAAACTGTCACTTCGCTTGACCTTGTGCTTAAATCCTATGTAAGAGGATCTCTCCCGACAAACGATAGTTGTTACTAATTGGATTTCAACACTCTCTAGTATTCTACAATATTTTTTAAGTGGCCTTGGAGAATTTACTCTCCACCCTACAACCAAGGCCCTAAAATCCTAGACTTGTAATCGTTTTCTAATAAAGAAAAAGGTCTAGTTCATTTTATTTAGGTACTTGTTCCTTTTGTGGTTGTTTATTACTCAAAATTGATTGCAGACGCAACTTGACTATGATGTGAGACACTTGAATCCAAGAAGACTTCAAAAGAAAATATGAATGCAATGCAATCTTTAAGTTTCGATGAAGCCTATCTACATAAAGGAGGAAGAGGTTTCAAGCAAATAAACAATCACAATATTCAATGCAAGAAACATAAACTACTCTTTGAATGCAAAAGGTGTCCAATACACGAGTCAAATAAATTGTAGGATAAACTATGCCAAAAACCATGCAATTTTTCACTTTAAAATGCAGGATAAACAATGCACCACCCATAAACTTAGAATGCAATTTTATTTTTTTATTTTTTATTATAAATGTAATGAGCTCAAATCAAATGCAAGTTCTTTCTACTTCCTTACTTTCAGTGAAAGAATCCAATGTGGATACAAAGGAACATGAAGAAAAAAGACCAAACAAAATTTTCACTCTAAATGTTGACAAGTACTCAAAGAAAATGCACGAATGCCTTTAACAAATGTTCAAACAAGAACACAAAGCTTTAAAGAAAAAGGAAATCACATTTTGAAACCTCAAATTCCAAAAAGCAAAGGTTAATGGCCAATACAAAGTTGCAAAAGGATCCATGAATACTCTTGACGAAGAGTTTGTCAAACAAGACATAACAAGAAACTCAACAAAGCAACTTGTAAAATATCCAACTCAAAGAAAAGACTCCAAAAACAATCAAATATAACACTTCAAAAGATATGGAATCAATGTGACAGAGGTCTGAACACCTGCAGATACAAGGTTCAAGCTACTAATAACATAGGCTTGTCGAAAGGATTAGATTAATCTTTATGACAATTGTGTGTGATTTACAACTTGATAGGAGATAATCAAATGAAAAGAGGCAACAAGAAGCGAAAAAAAATCCCTTAAATTGAAGTAACCAAAGGAACACTAAAGCATGAGAGATTCTGAAACAAAAATCTGAGCAAAAAAACCTGAGAAACAGAGTAAAAAAGAGCATGAAACTAAGCCAGAAGTAGAGTTAACGCTCTTGGAATAAGGGAGACAGAGCGTTAGTTAGTGGGTAACACTCCCAAAATCACTGACATGGAGCATTAGTAATGTTCTGTAGACCACTAAGGGAGAGTTACTAAAATTGAGCCAGAAGCAGAGCTAACACTCCTAGAATAATGGAGATAGGGCGTTAGTCAGTAGGTAATGCTCCTGAAAGCACTGATAGGGAGCATTAGTAATGCTCTATAAGCCACTAGGGGGAGCATTAGTGTCTGAAAATGCTTCAAACAACCTAAGGTTCAACACATATTCAATGGGGAACAAACTATAGAATCTATAAGCTTCTTAATGAAGACTAAAAAACAAAGAAAAGTTAAAAAAATCAAACATTCATCAAACAATACACAAAGTCAAAGGGCTAAAAACCGAGGAAACAAGCGTTCCCCAGTGGAGTCTCCAATTTCTATTGCGATAAATTTCACCCTACTGACAAGTTGAAATCCCCCTAGCCAAGTTTTCTTTAGTCTAGGACATAATAGAACAAATGGACACTAACATCCCTCTTTCTCACCTATTTACGCATTAAATTTAAGGAGAAGGAGAAAGGAAAATAAGATCTAACCTTTTTCCTGTAGGTTGTCCTCGTTGCTCCAACATTGGATTCAATCCAAGATATTGAATGCAGAATCCACTCTTGCAACCTTCATGTAAAAGCAAAAAAACCTTCTCTTCTACTCGTGCAACATTAGATAAATAACCAATCTAACTAAGCTGACAAGTATAAACATTCACGCATTAACTTGAGGAAGACAAGAATGATGAAATAGGCCAAGTTGTATTAATGAAAGAAATATTAGATACTTACAACCATGCTGATGTGATGCAAGATTTCCTCCAAGCTTCTCCTTTCCAACCCCCTTTGTACACCGCCTGATGGTAATGAGAATGCTTTTGAAATCTCAAGCCCGCGAAGCCTTTCTTCTCTTGAATGTCTCAATAAAATAAGTTTCATACTCTAAATACTTTCTCCTTAAGCCCTTGAATGGCCTTGCTTATATAAGAATTTGGGAGGCTTAACCACCATAAAAAATCAAGAGAATGGTTGAGATATTCACTCCTTAGGTTAGGATTTAGTACCCAAAATGGAGGAAATATGGATGACTTGAGCTCATGAGTCATCCCTCGACCATAACCACTCAAGAGTATCTTGGGATTTTCCCATAGAAAAAGGTGGATTAGCTTTAACAAGAATAATGCTCCCCCAACACTGGCATAAAGTGTTACTAACTCTCACACATAGTGGATTAGGGAGCGTTAACGCTCCCCATGCATGGGAAGGGGGACGTTAGTGCTAAAACAAGGCTTAAAAATCAAGGTAAAAAGTGTTTTTTTGACCTTCAAATGATGAATTTTCTTTACCAATTTGTCTAGGGAACATGATAGACACTTCCACATGATGATAAAGTGTATTTAGGCCTCCATGTGATGGGTTTTCTCCCCCATTTTGTCTAGGTAATATGACCAACACTTCCACATGATGATAAAGTTACGACATTCAATTATGACACTTAGTAGAATATAAGTGTGACACTTAGGAATGTGGCAAATTGACACCTACGTAAGTGATACATCGGTGCAACACTTAGTAGAATAAGATACTTAAGTGCACCACTTAGTAGAGTGGAAATTTGGTGTGTCATACTATTAGGAAATGTATCATCTTTGGTGTTTTGGTTCTCCACATTTTGTTGTTTTGATGGTATTTGCTTCATATTTCTATTTTCTGGTTATTTTAATAGATCTAGTACCTAGCAAGTGGTATTAGAGCACTTTCCTCTATGGAAATTGTGTGATTTTTTTTCCAGGTTAGGACATGTACTGTCGACATATTTAAAGCACAAAGATCTGTCGTTCAATGGGTAAAATTGTGGTGGGGAAGACTACACATAGGAAATACAAACGATTTCATGGGGTTGTCTAGAAACTAAAGTTTCACCTTGTTGGAAACCTCTGTAACACCTGTTGGTACCCTTAAATTAGTACCACATTAGATATAATATATACACGACACTCCCACATACTAACAGGTATATTAGGAGTCCCTTGGGTCGCCTAAAACTAGCCCTAGATCAGCCGATCGACTGCCTAACTATTATAGTCCCACCGAGAACAACATTCGAAAAGATAATGGTACCTAGGTAATCGGGTAGTACAACTAAAGGTACAGCCGAGCCTCCTTAGTTGGATCCTTGAGAGATTAGGCCAAGTACTATTGTTCAACCTCACACATATATCAAAGAGCTATAACATAGGGAAAACCATTGTACGTAGGCACCCTGAAAACCCTAACTAGGGGGAACATACCAGACAAGAAACATAAAGGACATTTTGCATACGCAACCTTGCCCCTGCATTTTGGTTGTGAAATTACTACACTTTTTTTTTTCAAGAATTTGGGCATTTCGACACTACAATATTATTCAAGTCAGAGTATAACTCTGCAGGAGTAAAACAAAAAAATACTTTGGGCCTTACCCACACCATTATTTGAGACCTATCCCATTAAATTCCCCTCTTCACCCTGATCTTCGTGATACCTATAATTTTTAATCCTTTTTCCGTGGACCCATCCCCTTCCCAACACCCTTATTTCCTACTTACTCCATTGAATTCCTCTGGTTTCACTGATCATAGTGGTATATATCACTTATTTGCCTTTTTGTTTGTGGATCCACTTCTCATCCCCAATGGCTCCCAATATCCAAGATTAAACCAATAAGAAACTGAATTTTGACATTTTAGTTGTTGATGCCAAAGTGGAATACATACAGGAACAACTCAATAGCCGAATTGATGAAATCAATTCCACTCTCAAACAATTCATGAAAAAATTCCAGGGTTCTTCCTCCTCTGATCCAACCCTCCATGATGAAGGTGGTGACTCCAACCAACCTCTAACTCTCATTCCAACTCCCTACATCGTTACCCTTGTCTTCCCCGAGTTTAGGTGAACAAATTTTATGGCTCAGATCCAACTACTTGGGTCACTTAGATGGAACACTCTTTTTCCCCTCATGACATTATTGATGAGTTGACCAAGCTTCGTTACAATGTTCTCTAGTTGGATCTGGAATGATGGAAGTGGTGGCAATGGCATAGAAATGCACACCAAGGGTATGTTACTTGGACATAGTTTGTTGTTGATTTGTATGAACACTTTGACATGGACACCCACCATTTAGGTCATATGACCAAGTTGAAATAGTCTGGCACAATGGAAGATGTTATAGATGCCTTTGAGCACTTGCCTTTCGTAAAGGAGGGAATGACAAATGCCTTCTTCTGGGAATGTTTTATCGGTGGCTTCAAGGATGAAATCCGATCCCAGGTCCTCATGGCTTGCCCCTAGACTTGGTTGGAAGCAACTAAATGTGCCAAGGAGGCACGACATGTCATCTTTGCCTAGAGAAAAAAATCCACTTTTATTCCTTGCCATAAACCCCCCCACCCTTGTCCCTCAGGACACTCCTATCAAGGTTCAAAATTTAACATAGGTAGAAATGGATGAACGCTAACTAAAGGGTCTTTGTTATAATTGTGATGAGAAATACTTTCTAGGGCACAAGTGTAAATAACATAAAAATTTTATGGCCTTTTTGGAGGATGTTTCTGATGAAGATGTTGAGGTTTCACTTGAGAAAATGCTACCCCCAACAAATTATCTTACACCACCCTTTGATCCTCCTGAAGTTGAACCCATCATTTCACTAAATCCTCTSACTGGATTTTCTACTCCCCAAACCCTCAAGTTAATTGGCTAAATTAAGCATTGGAAAGTCATCATCCTAGTTGATAGTGGCAGCACTCGTAATTTCATTCATC
The DNA here is from genome assembly GCA_000966675.3 of Picea glauca. Classification (NCBI taxonomy): domain Eukaryota; kingdom Viridiplantae; phylum Streptophyta; class Pinopsida; order Pinales; family Pinaceae; genus Picea; species Picea glauca. The sequence continues at coordinate 383,851 of JZKD02S2132301.1, read as the reverse complement.
ATCACCTCTCCCAAGAGATCAATTGCTATATCCGCGCAGTCAACAATTTACAAATCATGATTACCAATGGTGGTTCCATGAAATGTGGGAGGCAGTGAAAAAAGTGTGCCTACAAACTGGTTAATATCAATTGAAATCTGACATATTTTCTATTAAGATGGGTGGTTGTGACATTGTCCTTGGTGCTGAATGGATACACACTCTTAGACCCATCTCCATGGATTTTAAGGATTTAGTTATGCTATTCCAATAGGAGGGACAAAAATATAAATTCCAAGGCATTACAATAGGCTCTCCGGAGATCATTAGTTCGCACCGCATGGAAAATTTACTCAAAAAAGGTAATTTTGGTATCATTTCCCAATTCCATTCCATTCAAGCCATTGAGAAACCCTCTGTGCACCTCGACCTCCAATATATCCTTTCCATACACCACGATGTTTTCCAAACTCTCCAAGGCCTGCCCCCCTCCCACGACAACCATGACCATTCCATTCCTTTAATCTTGGGTAGTATTCCTCCTAATGTTTGCCCTTATCATCATCCCTTTGCTCAGAAAAATGAAATTGAGAAAATTATCCAAGAGTTGCTAGCAACGAGTGTTATCTGTCTTAGTACCAGACCGTATTCTTCCCCTGTAGTCATGGTCATCAAGAAGGAAGGCACTTGGCACATGTGTCCTGATTTTTGTGCCCTCAACAAACTTACCATCAAGGACAAATTTCCCATTCCTGTCATAGATGACCTTTTGGATGAACTCAGTGAGGCTCAATTCTTTACTAAACTCAACCAATGTTTTGGCTACCACCAGATACATATGAAAGATGAAGTCATTCCCAAGATTACATTTCACACTCATTAGGGTCACTATGAGTTCTTGGTGATGCCCTTTTGTCTGTGCAATTCTTCCTCCACTTTTCAAAGCCTCATGAATCGTATCTTTCATCCTTTCCTCTGTCACTTTGTGTTAAGTTTCTTTTATGATATTCTCATCTATATTAAAACTTGGCAGACCCATCTCACCCATGTGGATCAAGTTCTCCATCTCCTCTCCAAGCACAAGATCTTTCTCAAACAATCTAAATGTGATTTTGGCACCTCCTAAATGTAGTACCCAGGTCATATTTTTGGAAAGGATGGTGTAAGGGTGGATCCTAATAAAATTGAAGCTATGCATTATTGGCCTCTCCCTAAAACTCTTAAAATTTTGCATGGTTTCCTGGGTTTAACTAGCTATTATCGCAAGTTTATTCATAATTATGGAAAAATTGTGGCTCCCCTCAGAGCTCTCCTTAAAAAGAATGCTTTCACTTGGAATGCAACAACTGACCAATCCTTCCAAGCCTTGAAAGAAGCTATGTGCACTACTCATGTTCTGGCACTACTTGACTTCACCAATACCTTTGTTTTGGAATGTGATGCATCTAGGAGAGGCATCTAGGAAGTCCTCATGCAAGATGGTCGACCTTTGGATTTCACCAACAAACAATTGTCAGAGTGACATTTGGGCCAATCAATCTATGAAAAGGAAATGTTGTCTATTTTGCATGCAATGGATCTTTGGCACCCTTATCTATTGGGACAATGTTTCCAAATTAAAACAAATCATCAAAGCCTTAAGTATTTCCTGGAACAACAAATTTCATCCACAGAGCAACAAAAATGGGTGACCAAGATGTTTGGGTATGATTATGAGATCATCTACAAGAAGGGAAAATAAAATGTGGTGGTTGTTTCCCTTTCCCAACATTATGAAGAAGAAGGGTCCCTCTATTCCCTCTCATTCGTTGTCATGGATTGGCTTCAAGTTGTTCACCAAGAATGGTGGTAAGACCCCATACTTTCCAACCTAATCCAAAATCTGCAACATAATCCTCAAGATTCTCCAGGGTATTCTTAGCACAATGAAGAGCTTCACTATAAAGGTCGATTATATTTAAGTAAATATTCAACCCTTAAATCCAATGTGCTCTTCGAGTTTCATGCTTCACCTACAACTGGACATTCCATTTTTTCCAAAACTTATGAAAGGGTCAAATGTTATTTTTTCAGGGATGGTATCAAACAAGGCATCCACACCTTTGTGGATGAATGTGATACCCATTAATGCAATGAGGGAGAGATTGTCAAAACTCCAGGAACACTCCAACCGCTTCATCTTCCACCCACTATTTGGACAGATATGTCTGTGGATTTCATTGTTGGCTTACCTAAATCAGGCAATAAGTTAGTCATCACGGTGTTCGTGGATCGTCTTTCCAAATATGCCCATTTTCATTCTCTTCATCACCCATTCACAACCTCCACAGTGGCTCAAGTTTTTGTGGATAGTATCTTCAAACTCCATGGCATGCCTCATTCTATTATTTCTGACCATGATCCAACTTTTACCAACAATTTATGGAAAGAATGATTCAGGGTCTAGGGAACCCAATTGCATCTCAGCACCACCTATCATCCCCAAACTGATGGCCAAACCGAGGCAATCACCAAATGCTTGGAAACATATTTGAGGTGTTTTGCATCAAATAGAAAAAATCAATGGCTTCAGTGGTTACCCCTTGATCAATGGTGGTACAACACCTCTTACCATACTGTTAATCAAAATACTCCCTTTGAAGTAGTCTACAAAAAAATTCCACCATTGGTTATCCCATANACAAACGATAGTTGTTACTAATTGGATTTCAACACTCTCTAGTATTCTACAATATTTTTTAAGTGGCCTTGGAGAATTTACTCTCCACCCTACAACCAAGGCCCTAAAATCCTAGACTTGTAATCGTTTTCTAATAAAGAAAAAGGTCTAGTTCATTTTATTTAGGTACTTGTTCCTTTTGTGGTTGTTTATTACTCAAAATTGATTGCAGACGCAACTTGACTATGATGTGAGACACTTGAATCCAAGAAGACTTCAAAAGAAAATATGAATGCAATGCAATCTTTAAGTTTCGATGAAGCCTATCTACATAAAGGAGGAAGAGGTTTCAAGCAAATAAACAATCACAATATTCAATGCAAGAAACATAAACTACTCTTTGAATGCAAAAGGTGTCCAATACACGAGTCAAATAAATTGTAGGATAAACTATGCCAAAAACCATGCAATTTTTCACTTTAAAATGCAGGATAAACAATGCACCACCCATAAACTTAGAATGCAATTTTATTTTTTTATTTTTTATTATAAATGTAATGAGCTCAAATCAAATGCAAGTTCTTTCTACTTCCTTACTTTCAGTGAAAGAATCCAATGTGGATACAAAGGAACATGAAGAAAAAAGACCAAACAAAATTTTCACTCTAAATGTTGACAAGTACTCAAAGAAAATGCACGAATGCCTTTAACAAATGTTCAAACAAGAACACAAAGCTTTAAAGAAAAAGGAAATCACATTTTGAAACCTCAAATTCCAAAAAGCAAAGGTTAATGGCCAATACAAAGTTGCAAAAGGATCCATGAATACTCTTGACGAAGAGTTTGTCAAACAAGACATAACAAGAAACTCAACAAAGCAACTTGTAAAATATCCAACTCAAAGAAAAGACTCCAAAAACAATCAAATATAACACTTCAAAAGATATGGAATCAATGTGACAGAGGTCTGAACACCTGCAGATACAAGGTTCAAGCTACTAATAACATAGGCTTGTCGAAAGGATTAGATTAATCTTTATGACAATTGTGTGTGATTTACAACTTGATAGGAGATAATCAAATGAAAAGAGGCAACAAGAAGCGAAAAAAAATCCCTTAAATTGAAGTAACCAAAGGAACACTAAAGCATGAGAGATTCTGAAACAAAAATCTGAGCAAAAAAACCTGAGAAACAGAGTAAAAAAGAGCATGAAACTAAGCCAGAAGTAGAGTTAACGCTCTTGGAATAAGGGAGACAGAGCGTTAGTTAGTGGGTAACACTCCCAAAATCACTGACATGGAGCATTAGTAATGTTCTGTAGACCACTAAGGGAGAGTTACTAAAATTGAGCCAGAAGCAGAGCTAACACTCCTAGAATAATGGAGATAGGGCGTTAGTCAGTAGGTAATGCTCCTGAAAGCACTGATAGGGAGCATTAGTAATGCTCTATAAGCCACTAGGGGGAGCATTAGTGTCTGAAAATGCTTCAAACAACCTAAGGTTCAACACATATTCAATGGGGAACAAACTATAGAATCTATAAGCTTCTTAATGAAGACTAAAAAACAAAGAAAAGTTAAAAAAATCAAACATTCATCAAACAATACACAAAGTCAAAGGGCTAAAAACCGAGGAAACAAGCGTTCCCCAGTGGAGTCTCCAATTTCTATTGCGATAAATTTCACCCTACTGACAAGTTGAAATCCCCCTAGCCAAGTTTTCTTTAGTCTAGGACATAATAGAACAAATGGACACTAACATCCCTCTTTCTCACCTATTTACGCATTAAATTTAAGGAGAAGGAGAAAGGAAAATAAGATCTAACCTTTTTCCTGTAGGTTGTCCTCGTTGCTCCAACATTGGATTCAATCCAAGATATTGAATGCAGAATCCACTCTTGCAACCTTCATGTAAAAGCAAAAAAACCTTCTCTTCTACTCGTGCAACATTAGATAAATAACCAATCTAACTAAGCTGACAAGTATAAACATTCACGCATTAACTTGAGGAAGACAAGAATGATGAAATAGGCCAAGTTGTATTAATGAAAGAAATATTAGATACTTACAACCATGCTGATGTGATGCAAGATTTCCTCCAAGCTTCTCCTTTCCAACCCCCTTTGTACACCGCCTGATGGTAATGAGAATGCTTTTGAAATCTCAAGCCCGCGAAGCCTTTCTTCTCTTGAATGTCTCAATAAAATAAGTTTCATACTCTAAATACTTTCTCCTTAAGCCCTTGAATGGCCTTGCTTATATAAGAATTTGGGAGGCTTAACCACCATAAAAAATCAAGAGAATGGTTGAGATATTCACTCCTTAGGTTAGGATTTAGTACCCAAAATGGAGGAAATATGGATGACTTGAGCTCATGAGTCATCCCTCGACCATAACCACTCAAGAGTATCTTAGGATTTTCCCATAGAAAAAGGTGGATTAGCTCTAACAAGAATAATTCTCCCCCAACACTGGCATAAAGTGTTACTAACTCTCACACATAGTGGACTAGGGAGCGTTAACGCTCCCCATGCATGGGAAGGGGGACGTTAGTGCTGAAACAAGGCTTAAAAATCGAGGTAAAAAGTGTTTTTTTGACCTTCAAATGATGAGTTTTCTTTACCAATTTGTCTAGGGAACATGATAGACACTTCCACATGATGATAAAGTGTATTTAGGCCTCCATGTGATGGGTTTTCTCCCCCATTTTGTCTAGGGAATATGAGCAACACTTCCACATGATGATAAAGTTGCGACATTCAATTATGACACTTAGTAGAATATAAGTGTGACACTTAGGAATGTGGCAAATTGACACCTACGTAAGTGATACATAGGTGCAACACTTAGTAGAATAAGATACTTAAGTGCACCACTTAGTAGAGTGGAAATTTGGTGTGTTATACTATTAGGAAATGTATCATCTTTGGTGTTTTGGTTCTCCACATTTTGTTGTTTTGATGGTATTTGCTTCAATATTTCTATTTTCTGGTTATTTTAATAGATCTAGTACCTAGCAAGTGGTATTAGAGCACTTTCCTTTATGGAAATTGTGTGATTTTTTTTTCCAGGGTAGGACATGTACTGTCGACATATTTAAAGCACAAAGATTTGTCGTTCAATGGGTAAAATTGTGGTGGGGAAGACTACACATAGGAAATACAGATGATTTCATGGGGTTGTCTAGAAACCAAAGTTTCACCTTGTTGGAAACCTCTGTAACACCTATTGGTACACTTAAAGTAGTACCGCATTAGATATAATATATACACGACACTCCCACATACTGACAGGTATATTAGGAGTCCCTTGGGTCGCCTAAAACTAGCCCTAGATCAGTCGATTGACCGCTTGACTATTATAATCCCACCGAGAACAACATTCAGAAAGATATTGGTACCTGGGTAATCGGGTAGTACAACTAAACGTACAGTCGAGCCTCCTTAGTTGGACCCCTGAGAGATTAGGCCAAGTACTATTGTTCAACCCCACACGTATATCAAAGAGCTATAACACAGGGAAAACCATTGTACGTAGGCACCCTGAAAACCCTAACTAGGGGAACATACCAGACAAGAAACATAAAGGACATTTTGCATATGCAACCTTGCCCCTACATTTTGGTTGTGAAATTACTACACTTTTTTTTTTCAAGAATTTGGGCATTTCGACACTACAATATTATTCAGGTCGGAGTATAACTCCGTAGTAGTAAAACAAAAAAATACTCTGGGCCTTACCCACGCCATTATTTGAGACCTATCCCATTAAATTCCCCTCTTCGCCCTGATCGTTGTGATACCTATAATTTTTAATCCTTTTTTTGTGGACCCATCCCCTTCCCAACACCCTTATTTCCCACTTACTCCATTGAATTCCTCTGGTTTCACTGATCATAGTGGTTTATATCACTTATTTGCCTTTTTGTTTGTGGATCCACTTCTCATCCCCAATGGCTCCCAATATCCAATATTAAACCAATAAGAAACTGAATTTTGACATTTCAGTCGTTGATGCCAAAGTGGAATACATCCAGGAACAACTCAGTAGCCGAATTGATGAAATCAATTCCACTCTCAAACAATTCATGAAAAAATTCCAGGGTTCTTCCTCCTCTGAGCCAAGCCTCCATGATTAAGGTGTTGACTCCAACCAACCTCTAACTCTCATTCCAACTCCCTACATCGTTACCCCTGTCTTCCCCGAGTTTAGGTGAACAAATTTTATGGCTCAGATCCAACTACTTGGGTCACTTAGATGGAACACTCTTTTTCCCCTCATGACATTATTGATGAGTTGACCAAGCTTTGTTACAATGTTCTCTAGTTGGATCTGGAACGATGGAAGTGGTGACAATGACATAGAAATGCACACCAAGGGTATGTTACTTGGACACAGTTTTTTGTTGATTTGTATGAACACTTTGACATGGACACCCACCATTTAGGTCATATGACCAAGTTGAAACAGTCTGGCACAATGGAAGATGTTATAGATGCCTTTGAGCACTTGGATTTCCTAACGGAGGGCATGACAAATGCCTTCTTCTGGGAATGCTTTATCGGTGGCCTCAAGGATGAAATCCGATCCCATGTCCTCATGGCTCGCCCCTAGACTTGGTTGGAAGCAACTAAATGTGCCAAGGAGGCATGACATGTCATCTTTGCCTAGATAAAAAAATCCACTTTTATTCCTTGCCATAAACCCCCCCACCCCTGCCCCTCAGGACACTCCTATCAAGGTCCAAAATTTAACACAGGTAGAAATGGATGAATGCTAACTAAAGGGTCTTTGTTATAATTGTGATGAGAAATACTTTCTAGGGCACAAGTGTAAAGAACATAAAATTTTTATGGCATTTTTGGAGGATGTTTCTGATGAAGATGTTGAGGTTTCACTTGAGAAAATGCTACCCCCAACAAATTATCTTACACCACCCTTTGATCCTCCTGAAGTTGAACCCATCATTTCACTAAATCCTCTCACTGGATTTTCTACTCCCCAAACCCTCAAGTTAATTGGCTAAATTAAGCATTGGAAAGTCATCATCCTAGTTGATAGTGGCAGCACTCGTAATTTCATTCATCATCACCTCTCCCAAGAGATCAATTGCTATATCCGTGCAGTCAACAATTTACAAATCATGATTACCAATGGTGGTTCCATGAAATGTGGGGGGTAGTGTAAAAAGTGCGCCTACAAATTGGTTAGTATCAATTGAAATCTGACATGTTTTCTATTAAGATGGGTGGTTGTGACATTGTCCTTGGTGCTGAATGGATACACACTCTTAGACCCATCTCCATGGATTTTAAGGAATTAGTTATGCTATTCCAATAGGAGGGAAAAAAATATAAATTCCAAGGCATTACAATAGGCTCTCCAGAGATCATTAGTTCCCACCGCATGGAAAAGTTACTCAAAAAAGGTAATTTTGGTATCATTTCCCAATTCCATTCCATTCAAGCCATTGAGACACCCTCTGTGCACCTCGACCTCCAATCTATCCTTTCCAGACACCACGATGTTTTCCAAACTCTCCAAGGCTTTCCCCCCTCCCGCGACAACCATGACCATTCCATTCCTTTAATCTTGGGTAGTATTCCTCCTAATGCTCGCCCTTATCATCATCCCTTTGCTCAGAAAAATGAAATTGACAAAATTATCCAAGAGTTGCTAGCAACGAGTGTTATCTGTCTTAGTACCAAACCCTATTCTTCCTCTGTAGTCATGGTCATCAAGAAGGAAGGCACTTGGCACATGTGTCCTGATTTTTGTGCCCTCAACAAACTTACCATCAAGGACAAATTTCCCATTCCTGTCATAGATGACCTTTTGGATGAACTCAGTGAGGCTCAATTCTTTACTAAACTCAACCAATGTTTTGGCTACCACCAGATACATATGAAAGATGAAGTCATTCCCAAGATTACATTTCACACTCATTAGGGTCACTATGAGTTCTTGGTGATGCCCTTTTGTCTGTGCAATTCTTCCTCCACTTTTCAAAGCCTCATGAATCGTATCTTTCATCCTTTCCTCTGTCACTTTGTGTTAAGTTTCTTTTATGATATTCTCATCTATATTAAAACTTGGCAGACCCATCTCACCCATGTGGATCAAGTTCTCCATCTCCTCTCCAAGCACAAGATCTTTCTCAAACAATCTAAATGTGATTTTGGCACCTCCTAAATGTAGTACCCAGGTCATATTTTTGGAAAGGATGGTGTAAGGGTGGATCCTAATAAAATTGAAGCTATGCATTATTGGCCTCTCCCTAAAACTCTTAAAATTTTGCATGGTTTCCTGGGTTTAACTAGCTATTATCGCAAGTTTATTCATAATTATGGAAAAATTGTGGCTCCCCTCAGAGCTCTCCTTAAAAAGAATGCTTTCACTTGGAATGCAACAACTGACCAATCCTTCCAAGCCTTGAAAGAAGCTATGTGCACTACTCATGTTCTGGCACTACTTGACTTCACCAATACCTTTGTTTTGGAATGTGATGCATCTAGGAGAGGCATCTAGGAAGTCCTCATGCAAGATGGTCGACCTTTGGATTTCACCAACAAACAATTGTCAGAGTGACATTTGGGCCAATCAATCTATGAAAAGGAAATGTTGTCTATTTTGCATGCAATGGATCTTTGGCACCCTTATCTATTGGGACAATGTTTCCAAATTAAAACAAATCATCAAAGCCTTAAGTATTTCCTGGAACAACAAATTTCATCCACAGAGCAACAAAAATGGGTGACCAAGATGTTTGGGTATGATTATGAGATCATCTACAAGAAGGGAAAATAAAATGTGGTGGTTGTTTCCCTTTCCCAACATTATGAAGAAGAAGGGTCCCTCTATTCCCTCTCATTCGTTGTCATGGATTGGCTTCAAGTTGTTCACCAAGAATGGTGGTAAGACCCCATACTTTCCAACCTAATCCAAAATCTGCAACATAATCCTCAAGATTCTCCAGGGTATTCTTAGCACAATGAAGAGCTTCACTATAAAGGTCGATTATATTTAAGTAAATATTCAACCCTTAAATCCAATGTGCTCTTCGAGTTTCATGCTTCACCTACAACTGGACATTCCATTTTTTCCAAAACTTATGAAAGGGTCAAATGTTATTTTTTCAGGGATGGTATCAAACAAGGCATCCACACCTTTGTGGATGAATGTGATACCCATTAATGCAATGAGGGAGAGATTGTCAAAACTCCAGGAACACTCCAACCGCTTCATCTTCCACCCACTATTTGGACAGATATGTCTGTGGATTTCATTGTTGGCTTACCTAAATCAGGCAATAAGTTAGTCATCACGGTGTTCGTGGATCGTCTTTCCAAATATGCCCATTTTCATTCTCTTCATCACCCATTCACAACCTCCACAGTGGCTCAAGTTTTTGTGGATAGTATCTTCAAACTCCATGGCATGCCTCATTCTATTATTTCTGACCATGATCCAACTTTTACCAACAATTTATGGAAAGAATGATTCAGGGTCTAGGGAACCCAATTGCATCTCAGCACCACCTATCATCCCCAAACTGATGGCCAAACCGAGGCAATCACCAAATGCTTGGAAACATATTTGAGGTGTTTTGCATCAAATAGAAAAAATCAATGGCTTCAGTGGTTACCCCTTGATCAATGGTGGTACAACACCTCTTACCATACTGTTAATCAAAATACTCCCTTTGAAGTAGTCTACAAAAAAATTCCACCATTGGTTATCCCATATATGTCAGGTGTCTCCAAGGCTTAGGAGGTTGACCGCAATTTGAAAATCCACACAACCATTCTCCATACTCTCAAAGATAATTTGGTCATGGCTCAGAACCACATG
>JZKD02S2132301.1:352477-362634 GCA_000966675.3 Picea glauca | reverse complement strand
AGTTTCCTGATAATGCAACAAATCTTCCTTGAGAAGGCATCAAATCCGACCATTAGACAATGACTTACAGGTGGCACTTCCTGTACTCGTCCACCTTTGTTGCTTGATAAAACAAGGAATCATCATCCCTTCGTGCATGAAACTGTTTGGCACAACGTGTTGACCATGGATAAATTCTTCCCTATCCCTGGCTCTCTTCAAGAAAAAACAAATGGGAAAATATTGTCTGCCTTCTCAGAAGAAGACAAAAAATCAGAAGAAGACATTCTATGCTAATGAAATTAGTAAAAAATCAGGTTTGGTAAAAATCATCCTAACTTATGTCTATGATGATGCATGCATTCTTCCTAGTAGCCATGTTGAGCTCTGGTTCGACCACACACACTTGACATTTTCCTCTTTTTTAGGGATGATGACCAATGGGGAGACCCACTCACTATATGTAATTGCATAAGTGAAATCAAAATTTGGCAATTTATGCAACGTTAATTGAACAATATCTTTAACAATAGTTTTATAGTACTTGTAATTAGCAATGTAGAATTAATTCTCATATTTTATGAATTGTGGTGTCCCAAAAACCTTGAACATTGCCACCATTAAGCTCAATATCTATTGTATTAACTATTTTTGTAGCCATTAATTATTTATTGATTAGTTATTTGCAAATGGTTATTTTGATAGCATTTTCATGGGTTTTTGTGTTCAGATTTCTAATTTTTCATGTATTCTAATGAATGTGCGTAGGTCTATTAATGAATTATGAATTATACATTTACTTGTTAGGTAGTGTATATTTACCATAGAATGATTATTTACTCATTTCATTCACATAGAATGTCTTTCACCAACAATTATGGGCATTTTTCCAAGTTACAAACTAAACACTACAAGGAGAACACCTTCCAACAAATGTTTTTACGAAACCTCCTTGAGAAATTTATCCCTTAGCTGTTTATAGCAGAGGCAAACAAATGGAGGTTTTTGCGAAGGTTTTTTGATCGGTGTGCCTTTAAGGTGCATACGTACCAGTGTGCACCTAAAACATACCACACTAGTGCTTAAATGTTCAAATGCATAGTCATTGTTCATAACAGAGGTTATTAGCGGAGGTGGGTGACCGATGGCTTTTGCAGAGTTTTTATTTTTATTTTTTGTGCACCTTTACGGTACATACTTACCGATGCACAACTAAAACATAATGCAACGGTTCTTAGATGTTCAAACGGACCGTCATAAGTTATAACAAAAATAACAAGCACCGATCAAAGCGCGTCGGTGCCGTTGAATCTTAGGAACTGATGCGTATAACTGTCCTCTGGCACATCGCGGTAGGGTAAACAAAAAAAATTACCAGATTGATTTTCATTATGACACCTCATCCCATGCTTCCAATCTCTCAAGCAAGCACATATGCTCACACTATTTTCAAAGACACCCTGTTTCCGGTGCTCCTCGACGAGTTGGATAACTCCACCTGTAGATTCCACACATTTCCAAATTTTAGAAATTACCATGAATTTTCATTTCCCCTCAATGGTGGAACCATGCCTCCTCAGGACATAAGAGTCCATGTAATTTGTTTATTACCTTCCCAATTACATTTTCATTCGATTAAAATTTGAATATAGCTTGACATTTGAGACTTTTTTCAATTGTTTTTCTGACTCTACGCGGTACGCCTATATGATTCAAATCGCCCTGGTGCGGCGTGTCCTTTGCGAACTTCACAGTAAGAACCCCAATTGGAGGATCTGAATTTACTGTACTTAACCGATGCATCGTTTTAAATCCTCGCACAAGGTGCGTTATAAAATACAACACATGGTAAACAACATGCTTGTGCTTTTCGAACACAGAAGCACCAGTGTATTCCATTTAACCAAGCACACCGCTCAGCTTACGAATCATAAAATTTAACTTAGCGATGCAACCATTTTAAACAAATGCACCGGTGCTATTAACAAAACCACACTGGGACAAATATTCACTGATTTGGAATAGTGGGAATTTTCTTTGACACCCTGAATCTGGTGCTCTATGCTTCATAACGCACCACTAAACAAAATGATGATGCTTCAATAACACAGTAGCATTAGGGTGTTCATAGTAAAACATCACACCACTTAATTTGTAATAAATCAATATAACGAAGAGGTGGACATAATGCCAACAACAACATCAATGCGTTATATCAGACAACGTACCATTAAACGTCATGTCGGTCATATGGAAACTATATTACACCAGTGTGTTATTTATCGAAAGCTCACCGTTGAGTTTATATTCAATAAAAAATGGGGTGGCAATGCGTTCATGTTAACCAAATGCATCGGTGTTGTTAAAAGAACCCAACTGGGAAAATATTGAGCAACATGGCATATCAAGGCATCTCGGTGGATGGCCCATTACCAGTGTTGTCAACAACAGAACACACCATTAAACAAAATGTCGATGCTCCAATAACACGATAGCACTGATGTGTTTATATTAACGCATCACATTGCTTAAGTTGAAATGAAACAATTTAACCTATTGATGTAGGTAGGTCCAAAAAATGCACCAGTGTTGTAAAGAGAATGACACCAGGCTGAATTTATCTATTTTCAAACAGTGTGCAGACTACTAGAAGCTCAATAAGACTACTTAAAAGGATCACTTTTTGAATAGCAAAATAAAAAGGACCCTACAACCTATTCACCCTTTTTGGTTTATAACTTAGAAAGATGTGCTAAATTGTTGGCGAAAGATATTCTATGCTAGTGAAATGAGTAAATAATCATTCCACAATAAATATACACTCACTAACAAGTAAATATACCATTCATAACTCATTGGAAAACTTGTTACTAACACACATTCATCAACATACACGAAAACTCATACATCTCCACACAAAACCCATAAAAACACTATCAAAATAATCATTTACATGTAATTAATCAATAAATAACTAGTGGCTACAAAATTGGTTAGTTTAATAGACATTGAGCTTGGTGGTGGCAATAAAACTATTGTTAAAGTGTTGTGCGTTATTTGTGCAACCCTTGAGTTTTCAAATGCTGTTGAATTAATTCTACATTGCTAATTATAAGTATTATAAAACTATTGTTAAAGATATTGTTAAATCAGAGCTACAAAATTTACTAGATCCTGGTTTCATTTATTTGATTTCATATAATGAGTGGGTCTCCCCATTGGTCATTGTCCCTAGAAAGGGAAGAAAATTGTGAGTATGTGTGAACTACTAGGAGCTCAACAAAGCTACTTGGAAGAATGCAAGCGTCGTTGTAGAATTAATGCTCATCTTTTTCTGCATTTAGTGGCTTGTTTTTAGAAGAATGCATGCATCATTGTAGAATTGATGCTCATAAAAGTCCACACAAACTCACCATTTTCCTCCTTTTTTTAGGTACAATGACCAGTGGGGAGACACTCATTATCTGCAATTGGATAAATGAAACCAACATCTAGTGAATTTATGTATATTTGATTTAACAATAGATTTATAGTGCTTATAATTAGCAATGTAGAAACAATGCTCAATTTTGTATGCTCAATATCCCCCCCAAAACCCGATAACCATTACTATTATCAAGTTTTGGTTAAAAACATCCTAACTTATCTCTACGATGATGCATGAATTCTTCTCAAAACAAGCTACTAAAAGTGGAAAAGTAAACATTTGCAAAGGAAGACATTTGGGAACTTAGGTTTGTTTCTTCCCTTACAACAAGATCCCAATTTAGCTTCTCTTTGTTCCTCAAATATTCTAGCACCTCCCAAACAACAACGCTAAAAAGTGGTGAGCTAAAGAATTACAACAATTTATGAGCATAAGCTTGTGAAGTGTTGTGCATTATGTATGCATAAGTGTTGGTGAAAGACATTCTATGCTATTGAAATTAGTAAAAAATCAGGTTTGGTAAAAATCATCCTAACTTATGTCTATGATGATTCATGCATTCTTCCTAGTAGCCATGTTGAGCTCCGGTTGGACCACACACACTTGACATTTGCCTCTTTTTTAGGGATGATGACCAATGGGGAGACCCACTCACTATCTGAAATTGGATAAATGAAACCAACATTTGGCAATTTATGCAACTCTAATTGAACAATATCTTTAACAATAGTTTTATAGTACTTGTAATTAGCAATGTAGAATTAATTCTCATATTTTATGACCATTGGTGCCCCAAAAACCTTGAACATTGTGACCATTAAGCTCAATATCTATTGTATTAACTATTTTTTGTAGCCATTAATTGTTTATTGATTAGTTACTTGCAAATGGTTATTTTGATAGCATTTTCATGGGTTTTTGTGTTGAGACGTCTAATTTTTCATGTATTCTAATGAATGTGCGTTAGTAAGAGGTCTATTAATGAGTTATGAATTATATATTTACTTGTTAGGTAGTGTATATTTACCATAGAATGATTATTTACTCATTTCATTCACATAAAATGTCTTTCACCAACAATTATGGGCATTTTTCCAAGTTACAAACTAAACACTACAAGGAGAACACCTTCCAGCAAACGTTTTTACAAAACCTCCCCGAGAAATTTATCTCTTAGTTGTTTATAGAAGAGGCGAACAACTGGAGGTTTTTACGAAGGTTTTTTGACCAGTGCGCCTTTAAGGTACATACATATCGATGTGCACCTAAAACATACCACACTGGTGCTTAAATGTTCAAATGCATCATCATTGTTCATAACAGAGGTTGTTAGCAGAGGTGGGCGACCGATGGCTTTTGGAGAGTTTTGTTTTTTTGTCTTTTGTGCACCTTTATGGTACATACGCATCGATGCACAACTAAAACATAATGCAACGGTTCTTATATGTTCAAACGCACCGTCGTAAGTTATAAAAAAAATAACAAGCACCGATCAAAGCGCATTGGTGCCGTTGAATCTTACGAACCGGTGAGTATAACTGTCCTGTGGTGCATCGCGGTAGGGTAAATGAAAAAAAGTTACTAGACCGATTTCATTATGACACCTCATCCCGTGCTTCCAATCTCTCAAGAGAGCACATATGCTTACACTATTTTCAAAGACTCCATGGTTCCGATACTCCTTGACGAGTTGGATAGCTCCATCGGTAGATTCCACACATTTCCAAATTTTGGAAATTACCATGAATTTTCATTTCCTCTCAATGGTGGAACCATGCCTCCTTGGGACATAAGATTCCAGGTAATTTCTTTATTACCTTCCCAATTACATTTTCATTCAATTAAAATTTGAATATAGCTTGAAATTTGAGACTTTTTTCAAAACAAAATTCTGACTCTGCGTGGTACGCCTATATGATTCAACTCGCCCTGGTGCGGTGCGTCCTCTGTGAACTTCACAGTAAGCACCGCAACTGGTGTGTCTAAATTTACCGTACTTAACCGATGCGTCGTTTTAAATCCTTGCACACGGTGCATTATAAAATACAACACCTGGTAAACAACATGGTTTTTCTTTTTAAACACAGAAGCACCGGTGTGTTCCATTTAACCAAGCACATTGATCAATTTACGACTCATAATATGTAACTTAGTGATGAAACCATTTTAAACAAATGCACCGGTGCTATTAATAGAACCACACCAGGGCAAATATTCACTGATTTGGAATAGTGCGGCATTTCCTTTGACACCCTGAATCTGGTGCTCTATGCTTCATAACGTACCACTAAACAAAATGACGGTGCTTCAATAACACAATAGCACCAAGGTGTTCATAGTAACACATCGCACCGCTTAATTTGTAATAAATCAATATAACGAAGAGGTGGCCATAGTGCCAGCAACAACGCCTGTGCATTATATAAGACGACGCACTGCTAAAGGTCATGTCGGTCCTATGGAAACTGTATCGCACCAGTGCATTTAGTTATTGAAAGCGCACTGTTGAGTTTACATTCCATAAAAATTGGGGTGGCGGTGTGTTCATGTTAACCAAATGCATCGGTGTTGTTAACATAACCCAACTAGGAAAATATTGAGCGACATGGCATATCAGGGCATCTCAGTGGATGGCCAGTTACCAGTGTTGTCGACAACATAACACATCATTAAACAAAACATCGATGCTCCAATAACACGGTAGCACTTGTGCGTTTATATTAACGCATCACACTGCTTAAGTTGCAATGAAACAATTTAACCTATTGGTGCTCGTAGGTTCAAACAACGCACCAGTGTTGTAGAAAGCATGACACCAGGCTGAATTTTCACAAATTATCAGTGCAATGCATCTTATGGTAAGCATCTCTAAGATCCTAGGTAATGCACCAATTGAGATAAACATACTAATGTGTTCTATTAATGGAATGCACTGCCTATTTTTTGATACAAAATTTTTGCTCGATGGTGCGTTAAATAAATACAATACACTGATGTTGTGTACTACAAGCCAATGAGAAAAATACATAATAATTTACCACATCTGTTCGTTTTATGGGACACTTCGTTACCAGTGCATTATAAGAAAAATGCACCGATAACAACACATACAAAGCTAAAGTGGAGTGCCAGTGCATTAAATTCACCTAAATGCACCAATACGGTTAACTGTGTTGCATCAGGATACATATTTAAAAAATTATCTTTGCAGCGTGTCTTTTAAAACACGCCCATTACCATTGTGTCATAAAAGACAACGCACAGTTTAAAAGCATCAGGTGATCCGACGAAAATAGAGTACCGTTTCTTTTCATATAGGAAAGCGCACTACTTGGTTTATCATTTAAACATTCTATTAAAGTGTTGCATTCTATATAACCAACCACACCGACTTACACAGTTCATATGTGAAATGGCATCATGGGTCGTTTTGTATGACAACCCTTAACCAATACACTATATAACACACCACATCGCTATAGATAACGGTGCTTGACTGACAATGACACACTGATGCCTTAAATTTAAAACACTGGTGTTCAGTGCCTTATGTCTGATACGGAGCATCGAGAGCGGTGCATATTATGTTATTAATAACATCGATTACTTTTTCACTTTTTGTTTGCAAACATAAACTAATTTTAGTTTTTTATAAAAACAAATTAGTTATATATGTTTGTGTTTTAAATTTAAATTTGTTTTATCTAAATATATGTGTCTCAAAATAATTTTATGTGAATCGGATATGACAGTGACGTCGAGCGCAGTAGCGGCAAGAGAAACCATAAAAAAAACAATTTAATTCACAAACTACATATGCAAACCTCCACAATTAAATTTTGTGGAGGTTTTTCTTTGCGGAGGCAAAATCAAAGGTCATTGTTTGATGCCTCTCATAATTTAGTGCATGGACTCGATCCTCTACCACTTCCTCAGTGCTCTGCCTCTCATCTCCTCCTCCACATGATGCTCGACTTTCTCCAAGATGTCGCCCTCGTCATTCATGTAGCCATAATATGAACTAGCAACAATTTGAATGTAAATTGCATACCTACACCTCCTCTTCTTCACCTCAAGGGGGATTATCGAATATCTTTTTGAGGATGGGAGGAATTTCGTAGCCTTGAAGTATCAATAATCAGGGCCTTTGTCGATGGAACCTGGCACATCAACTTTGTTCCCTTCCAAGTCTGTCATTTGGGCCCCTACTTTGTCATAACTAGGACTGCCAAGCTCTACGATGAGAGCTTCCCAGTGCCCCTTTTCCCCGATCAACAAGAAAGGACCCTAGTGGATGTCTTAATTATAATACTATGTCAACCTCAAGAATGACCTAAGGCCCATATTGTATATTTAATAGAAGGTAAGAAACACATTTGGAAAAACAACCGATGATCCATAAGCTTTTTCAGCATGCCTTATCGCTAAATATTAAACATTGCCTTGGCCTTAGCCTACTCCTCCATGAGATCCTCACTCATGTACTTACTAAAAATCTCATGTTTCTTCTTCTCCACAACCATGTGCTTGATCACTTTCTCATTCTGAAGGGGCACATGGGCAACAAACTCTTTCTCTCTCCACTGCTAGTTTCCCTTGTCTTGCTCTCCCATTTCTTCCGCCACATCCTTATCTTCCTCGAATAGGATCAGCTTAATGGAAAAAACCATCCTGTTCTTGATCGTCAACCTGGTCTCCCTCTAGATAGACTCGATCCTTTTCCACTCCCTCAGTACTCTGGCTCACATCTCCTCCTCCATGGGCCACACAAATTTCTCCAATATACTATTCTTGTCATCCCTGTCACCATAATAACTGATTTCAATTCACTTGTAATTCACATACCTATACCTCCTTTTCTTTGCCTCAAGTGGCTTATTGAATAGCTCTTTGACATCAAGGAGGAATTTTGTAGCTCCACTTGTAAAATTGGTTGCGAGAAGATTGTAACATGCCATCTTCCAACAATCAATTGTACAAGTGCGGCTGGGAAATTACTCCCCAGTGTCAAAGAGCTATTTGATAATCCCTCCGAGGTAAATAAGAGGAGGTATAGGTATGCGATTTACAAGCAAATTGATGCCAACTATTATGGCGACAGGGATGGCAAGAACAATATCTTGGAGAAAGTCGAGCAGGCCATGGAGGAGGATATGTAGGCCAGAGCGCTGAGGGAGTGGAAAAGGATCAAATTTATCTAAAGGGAGGCTAGGTTGATGACCAAAAGTTTGGAGGTCATTGCCATTAATCTGATCCTATTTGAGGAAGATGAGGATGTGGCGGAAGAAATGGGAGAGCAGGACAAGGGAAACCGGTAGCAGAGAGAGTGAGGGTTTGTTTTCCATGTTCCCCTTCTAGATGAGAAAGCGATCGAGTGAATGGTTGTGTAAAAGAAGAAACATGAGCTTCTCAGTAAGTACATGGGTGATGATCTCATGGAGGAGCAGACCAAGGCCAAGGCAATGCTTAATATTTAGCAATAAGGCATGTTGACAAAGATAATAGATCATCGATTGTTTTTTCAAATGTGTCTCTTAACTTCTATTAAATATACAATATGAACCTTACGTCATTCTTGAGGTTGAAACAATGTTATAATTAAGACATCCAACGAGATCATTTTCTCGTTGAACAGGGAAAGGGGGCACTGGGAAGCTCTAATCATAGAGCGTGGTAGTCTTAATTATGCCAAAGTAGGGGCCAAAATGACGAACTTGGAAGGTAACGAAGTTGATATGCCTAGTGCCACTGACAAGGGCCCCGGTTACAGGTACTTTGTGGCTATGACATTCCTCTCCGTCCTCAAAGAGGTATTCAATAATCCCCCTCAAGGCGAAGAAGAGGAGGTGTATTTATGTGATTTACAAGTGAATTGACGCTAGTTCATATTATGGCTACATGAATGATGAGGAAGGGATATTGGAAAAAGTCAAGCGGCCCACAGAGGAGGAGATGTGAGATGGAGCACTGAGGAGGTGGTAGAGGATTGAGTCCATGTGCTAAATTATGAGAGGCACATAAGAGTGATTTCCTTCACCAGACACAACCTCTGCAAAACTTTAATTGTGGAAGTTTGCATACGTACTTTGTCAATTAAATTATTTCTCGATGCATTTTTACGTAATAATCACACCGATGCACAATAAACAATATAACACACATGTATATTTTGTTTTTTCAAATCATGTTGGTGTTATTGTTGTTTGATTTATACAATGTATTATAAGTACGGTATTGATTTCTCTGTTTTTAAATTTAATTTAAGATGTATCACTTATTAAAATTTAGAGTTGCCATATAATGTTTAACCTAAGTTTTATGAAATCGTTTACTTTGGATTGTAATTGCAAAAAGTTATAACTATTAATGCCATATAATGTTTAATTCTTCTTCAAGGTGAATTGTTTAATTTCGAGCAAGATACAATATGTTGATTATACATGTTTACAAAAAAATTTTACTTTTATGAAATGTTATTTTCTCATTTATTTTACTGATAACGTTATAATAATTGTTCATAATTTAATTTATAATTTTTATATTTTATAAAAACGATTATAATCATAATTATTAAATATGAAAACGAAATCATTAATAATAATGAATTAAAAAAAATGTAATTATTAAATATGAAAATGAAATCATTAAGAATAATGAATTTTAATATACACAATTTGCTTTGAATGACTTTATGTTTTTTTGCTCCACCACCAACTTAATTATGAATCTCTTTATAAGGAAATGCAAGTAT
>JZKD02S2132301.1:300950-317983 GCA_000966675.3 Picea glauca | reverse complement strand
GCTAAAGCAGTTCATATTCACCAAAAGGATTGGGCCAACAGACTTGTTGAAGTAGTTTGGGCCTACAAAATAACTTGGAAAACTACCACTATCTTTACTCCTTATGAGCTAGTGCATGGAAAAATTGTACTACCATTCATAGAATTTGAAATAAAAACTCTCCAAACAACATTGGAATTGGGACTTGACCTTTATAAAACACAAAAAGAGAGGGTTCACCGACTCAATGCTTTGGATGGGATTTGACAACAAGCACTTTTTCGTACAGAAGTAGTTCAATGCCAATGTATTTGTTGGCATGATTTCTTCATCAAGGTCAAAAATTTCCAAGTGGGTGATTGGGCACTATTTTATGACTCGAGATTCAAAAATTTCAAAGGAAAACTTTGAACTATATGGCTTGGTCTTTATGAGGTTGATACACTTGTCAACAATGGTTATGTCCAAATACCTGCCATTGTTGAAGAAAAGACTCCACTTCTCATTAATGGCCACAAGCTAAAGCTTTGCAAGAAGCACTTGACCGAGGAAGAGTTCATGTCTGCTCTACAAAGTCAAGCACAACATTTGAGTGTGATTAAGGGTGCATTTATGCTCTCAACATAGTGTAACATGTTCATTGTCACCATCTCGCAAAATAAATAAATAAGAAAAGAGGAAAAAAGGAAAAAAAAAAATTAATAATTTTATATGACGAAATCCCATTTGGGCGTCAAAAGACAAGTGAGTTCTTGAAATCCAAGTTGTTGATGAGTTGTCCTTTGCCAAAATAATTCCCTATGTTGAAAACCCCTTCGAAAACACCACATGATAGTGGATAACATGAAAACCGACTACTTTTAGTTCTCCACTACGAAAAAATAAACAAGGAAGAAAATGACCTAAACAACATAAGTATCATTTTCTTATCTTCCAATTATTGTTTAGATTTCAACAACACATACAACTTTTTGCTAAATCTAATCGAGATTTCAATATTGTTTTTGATATGTTTGGTGATATAGTGATTTCTTCCACATGTTGTTGTTGCTCCATAACCTTTATGTACATTTCATTGTTGTAGAATATTCATGCACTAGTTGTTATTGCTACAAGGCTATCCCGTTCTTCACATTGTTGTTGCGCAATTCCATATGTTGCTTTCACTACTTTTATCAGCTACAAGTAACTCATATATCATTCTCCACAACTTCTCTACAATGCTATTAAATTATATTTGGATGTTTAGCCTTTAATATTCTATGAAGGCTACATCCATCAACACCATTCCGCAACCTCTCTTTCTATAACTTATATATTTCGCACCCACCCGACTCATTTCCTTACCCACTAATTCAAACTTTGTTGCCCGTGGATACTTATATATTTCGCACCCACCCCACTCATTTCCTTAGCCACTAATTCAAACTTTGTTGCCCGTGGATGGCCAAACCTTTATTTGGGGAGAAGTTTATTGGCTTATGTTCTTCCAACTTAACAAATTCCTTCGCTCCTAATCATTTCATCCCAATCATCAATAGACTTAGTCATATACATTAAATTCCAAATCTATTAATGAAAAAACATCAAGAAGCTAACGTGACAATTGTTGATTTATTGAGATATGACGGTTGGCAAGTTGATATTGATTTTAATGCTACATAGTCAAAATTAACATGGGAATTAATACAATTACCCATGAGCAGTTATGGGAAACTAAAGATTCACCATCTTCTCGATGTTTGTTGTAGATTTCAATTGAGATTGTTCATGTGTAGGTGGAAATGGTGGATTTTAAATTCTATAATATGGGTGCAGAGTCACTTGTGACATTTCTATTTAGCGTTAAAGAGTTCATAGTCTAATATTGAAGCAAAGAAATGGAGGGAGGTTGCTGCAAAATTGTTGAATTGCAGCGAAGACATAAAATTCACCAACATAAACGGGTGGTGAATTAAACAAGCGTGAGCCTACATACACATACCTTGTTCACACCAATCCTACCATGTTGCGTATATTTGTGTGAGCAATATGGATGACGTTCTTCAACTGAATTCATGGGAACAATGATCCAATTGTTCTATAATTTTCTTAGCGTCTCCATGGTAATGCTGCCACAACTTGTGCATTGGTTGTTAAGGTCACCAAGGAATCCATTTCTCAAGTGAGCGACCTCTCATCACTAGGAGAACATTGATTCAAAAGCAAGACATATACTCATGAAGCTAAGAAAATCTTCTTGCATGCCTATGAAATTGTGGCAGATATATGATAGGGGTTAAAAGAGAGATGTTGATGAGATCATGGGATGAGGTTGGCCATCATGTCATTTGATATATGACTTCTGAATACAGACACAACATCGCACTTTCTCACCATTTCAATTTGTTGGAGCACTCAAGACACCAACTACTCATCAACGTTTTGTTTTTTCTAATGCAATTAATACCAAAGATGTCTGCAGAGGTTCAGTTGGGTAGACATGGTGTTAGTAATAGACTTTCTAAAGAGTTATGAATGATATATTTACTTACCAAGGGGTGTATATATACCACATAATGATTGTGTACTCATTTCATTGGCATAGAATGTCTTTCACCGACACTTATGTGCTTTTTTACAAGTTATAAACCAAAAGGGGTGAATATGCTGCATAGTCCTTTCAATTCCACAACTCGTTATACACTCATGAAATCAACTAAAATATCATACAATAGGTGGAGACTATTAAATGGAGATTAGGGCACATAGATTTGACCCATTATATCAACCCAACCAAGAAGGACAATGTGACTATGAATGCGTTCTTTCATTAGTTCTTCAACCCAATCAAGAAGGGAGATGGACATGTGATCTACAATAGGTCATCGATTCATTCAATCAAGGAGGAAGATGGACCTGTGAATCCTCTACAAAATCCCATCGATTCAACCATTAAAGAAGGGTATTGTTCCCAACAATACATTTCCTCAGAAGCCTGCCAAAATGATAGGTAATTGGTGTGAGAAAACTGACAATTATTGGGGGAATATTAGTTGAGTAAAGTCTTGGAACTCCCCAGTAGCCTTGAGGGATCTAAGAACTCCCCATTATAAATATGCTCATTTGAAACTTGTTTAGAGTAGATTCTGGATCTTTCATTGTTTTTCTTTGAAGGAAGTTGTAGATTAGAAGTTGTAATCAAAATATATTTCCATTCATGAATAAAGTTGTTGTTGAGTTAAAATCTACTAGAAGCATTCATTAGTCCTCTTCAAGTCAAGGGCCACTTTAAGAGGGTTTGTTAGTGAACATACATAATTTTGTATATTTTGTATTTGCATCTATGTTATGTAGTGGAGTGGTTTATAATTCCTTAGTTCAATATTTCATGTTCCATGGATAGTTGAGGAATTGTGTTGTGTTTCATTTCAATAGTTGGACTATTTATTTTATTTTGTTGAAGATTCTTTTACCATATTGCCATAACAATATGGTTGGTGGGAAAAATGTTACGATGTTGAGCACATTGTAGAAGTTAACTTTATTTTATGTAGCATCCAACTTATTTCCCTTAGTAATTAATTTTCCTTCCGCAACATTTAATTATTGTTTTAGTGGTTCTTTGATTTCAAGCATTGTATCTTAATTTTTGAAGTGTAAATGAGATCTATATCCTTGAGCGTGAAGAGCCAAGGGGGCACTCTATGCCTTGGAAAAATTATGTTGCAGAATAATCTGACCCTTTTTTTTAACTGAAACCAGAAAGAGATTTTATATTATAAAAGGAGGGTTTCACTGAGGTACCAACTAGAATTTACATAAAAAATGGATCCATAAATAGCTTCAACAACCACTCTATTTTCTACATATAACATACTGATTTTCCTAGCAAATGAATAGATATGAAAAAAATTCAAAATTAAGAGTGTACACTGTCTTGAGCTTTGCTCCCAAGCTTCATCGCATTAGGGAATGTGTAATGATATATTCGCCCCATTCAAGCAAAGTGTTTCTTGTTGGAGTAATTTGGCCTTCTTGGCCCACATACCGCTTCAACAGTTAGTCCTAGCTTGACACGAAAGAAAAACAATTGTTCAAAAGAGTGAGCCAATCATTTGATTCGAATTAGGAGGGTTACTAATTTAGTATTAGAATTATAGCCTCAATTATAAACAATGAGTCACCCAACACCACTAGTATTCTGATTCCTTCCTCCTTAGCTAAGTTAAGGCCACACCAAAATGTGTAGGCTTTTGCCAGTTTATTAGACACTTTCCCCAATCCCCAAGAACAGTTAACAATTTCATTTCCTTCAGGATCATGGATTATTCCCCTCATTCCTGCCACTCCATAGAATAATTGACCCCTTGCTAGGATAAGCTAGTTACGATAGTTACATTTAGTTGCATATAGTTTTATAGTATTTAGAGTTAGTAATGTAGAAATAATTTAGTAGTGTTTGAAGCCTTGAGGGTTGCATAAATAGTGCATAATGCTTCACAAGATTACACACCCTAGTCGACAATTTAAATATATGTTAGGGGATTCACCAACTCATAAATTGTCATAATAGTTTAGTTCACCACCCCCTATAATAGTTTTACGACTATGCACACACATTCTAGGGGCTTTGGGATTGCACACAACTACTAGGAATGTGTATGCCTCTATATGGATTTTAGGATTGTGCACATACTCTATAGGCCTCTGGGACCACACCCACCCCCTACATGTCTCGGATATTGCACTTGCTAGCTTTCCCAAGAGACTACGCATTGTCGACCAAAAGCATTCCAGCGAGCCTATAGGTGTGCCAATGATGCCAACATATAGTTTCAATTATCCAACAAGCCATTTCACCTTCTAGATAGATGATTTAATTCCAAATGGGTGGGAATTCAAGGGGCCATGTGAGATCTTATAGATTACATACATCAAGGTAGAGAGAGGCATTGGAAAATGGGAGTCAACAAAAGGGAGAAGACAAAATCTAGGATACTTGTTGCCATGGATGGAGCAAGTCCTCTTGTCACCTTGTTGTCCTATATATATTAGACTTGATTAAGGATTGATTTAGGAATATAGAGTTGTTAGTTCTTGATTGATTATTTTGGAGTTATGGGTAGTCTTCAAATGAGTTCTTCTACTTGGATATAGAGCCAAAGAAGAAAAGAGAATCTGAAAGCTAACTCTTTCTCAATAGAAGATAGAAAATAGGGGAAAATGAAGAAAGAAGATCGTTGTAGAAGTCAGAGTCCCGTGGATAGTTAATTTTGTGCCCAAATTCCTTTGTAAAATGTGTAATTACTTCTTCTCAAAGAATCAATAAAACATAGATGAAGCAATTCCATTAGTGGAGCTTTCATGAAGTAGGTTTCTCCATGGTAAATTTTGTGAATAATTTTTCATGGTTGTATTTATTGAAATTTTGTACAATTTCCTAGTTTAAACCATCCTTGATATTGCCTAGATAGATTTGTATCAATGCCAACTTGCATACTTGTTAATGCATGGGTACTACTTGCTATTTTTGATTTCATATGATTTCCAATAGTGGATCCCATGCCTAATGGAGTCTTCATACAAGTTTTTAGATGGGGATGAAATGTTGTGTAGTTGCACTAGGTTTCTATGCATGACTGCATTGGTTGAGGAGCACGATGTTTCCTACTGTTGAGAGTTCATCCCAATTTTGTTTTTGTTTTTGATCTAGTTGTGGAACAAAGTGGTTGTCATGAACTCTTTGGTTGTGGAGCATGGTATCATCTACATTGGTCAAGTTGCATCCTGGTTTTGGTTTGATATCAATCTGATTATGGAATAAAGTGGTTATTGTTATCTATTCTATTGTAAAGTGTTATTTTCTAATTATGCTAGTAGTGGAATGAGGGAAGACACTGTCTCATCAATGAGGGCAGACACTTTTTGTACAGGTTTGGCTTCAAATAAAAGCCAAAGTACTTCAAAACATGATCTATCTCTATCAATTGGTAGGGATATAATCATACCTGTTGCTTTACAAAATAAATTTAATATACCTTTGAACTTCTCAATTATCCTTCTTTTTCCCTCATAGAATACCATGATGTCATTCACAAATAATAGATGTGTGATTTTATAGGTTGTTCCAATGTTTACCCCTTTGAAATTACCATTTTTTGAAGCCTCTTTTATTAACCTACTCAAGCCTTTAGCAATTAAAAGGAAAGTGAGAGGGTATAAGGGAACCCCTATCTAATACCCCTTCTTGGTCTAAAGAAAGGGGATGTTGGCCCATTGATCAAGATAGAAAAATATACTAAAGTAATGCACATCATCACCCAAACAACAAACTGATGACATAAACCGAAGTGTATAAGAATAATTCTAAGGTAAATCCAACTTACCCCATCATATACTTTGCGGAGGTTTGCTTTAATTACCATTGATCTTTGATTCATGACCGTGATTGAATGAAATATTTCCTGTGCAATCCCAACTGTTTCATGCATTTGTCTTCCCTCTAAAAACCCAAACTGTTCTCTAGATTTTTTTTTTGATAAAACACTTTTCAATCTTCTAACAATAACCTTTGACATAATTTTATAGATGTAGTTGCATAGAGATATTCACATGAAATTTTCAAAGGTTGTTGGATTGTCCTCTTTAAGGATCAATACTATAAAGGCCGTGTTATAATTTCCAAGCATTTTTCTTGTGATTCTTGTAGTCTCCACCACCCTTCTTAAGTCATCTTCTATGAAAACATAATAGCCTAAAAATAATTCCACATGAAGGTCATATGGCCCTGTACTTTTGTCGTTTTGAAATCTCTATACAATCTGTTGCTATTCTTCTTTTCCAACCTCTTTCATTAGCTCCTAATTGTCCTCATGATTGAATTAGCTAGAAAATGAGTTTGATAGCCTTATTATCTCAACAATTGTAGCCTGAGAGTTATCTTTAAAAGGGTTGAGAAGTAATTGATTCCTTCATCCGCAATATCCTTGAAACTTGTTGCCCACCTGTCATCTCCTTTGTTAATTTTCCAAATTTTTTTTATGTTTTTCCTACAGTTTGCATATCTATGAAAAACTCGATATTCTTGTCACCTACTTGTAACCATAAGGCGACACGATCACTTTTGTGACCTAGCGAGGGGCACAATTATTTTAATGAATGATGCACATAAAATTGGCTCTCACCCACCTATCATCTCCTTTGTTAATTTTTCAAACTGAGTTTATGTTTTTCCTACAGTTTGCATATCTATGAAACAATCGATATTCTTGTCACCTACTTGTAACCATAAGGCCCTGCTCTTAAGCCTCCGTTCTTTCTCTTTTTTCAATACGATGTTCCTCTTTTTATCTTCTAAGAGATTTACCTTTAGTTTTTGGTCCTCATTCAAATAGCCGAACCCATCACTGTTGTAAAGTGCTTCTATGGCTTCCTCCACTTTTTTAAGTATCTATCATCTTTCTGCTCCATAGGGTTTCCACCCATCTTCGATCTTGTTTACAAACTCCTCTATCTTCAACCATTTTGGGTTCATCTTGAAGGAGCTAGCTGATTTCTCTTGTGTAGGTGCTACTTCCAAAACAATTTGATTATGGTCAGACTCCCCTCCCAAGGCGACTAGTTGTTTTATTCGAATGAATTCATCTAGGAACCTTCCAGAGATTGAGAATCGATTAAGCCTCTTGGAAATTCTAGCTTCCCCTATTCTCTTGTTCCTCCAGGTGGGAGTCAACTTAGCTTGTTCAATATCCAACAATCCCACTTATTCCATTTTTCTTATAAAATAGCCTGAAATACAATCCTCTTGCACTATTGGTCCCTATATTTTTGATGCTCCTAGAGAAAATTTTAAGTCTCCCCCCACCACAACTAATAAATTCTAAATGCATTCCATTTTGAAGAACTTATCCCAATACTCCACCTTGTCCAAATAAGAACCATATACATTCAATAAAAATATCTCTTTCTCTAGATCCAAAGAAAAAGCGATATCCCTAGACTTGTAGGAAAATCTCATGAATTCGTAAGGGTATAGGAGCATTTTTGTTACCCATTATTGTTCCCTCCCGATCTCCCAATGGCATCTAAAAAATTGATTTCCCACCCACCCATAATTTTTGAAAGATCCCGAGTGGTTTTATCCCCATGAGTCATGATTTCCTATAGTAGGATAATAAAAGGATTTCTAGTCTCTGTTAGCCTCTTTATGGCTAATTTTTTGAGGGATTGGCCAACCCTCAACAATTTAAGGTTAGGAAAATCATTTTAGATCCTCACAAGGGGCATTTGGTTTAAGAGCCCCTTCAAGGATAACTATTTTCCACATTTAATTTTTGAAGATGCTTGTCTTTGTGCCATGGAAATGTAGGACTTCCTTCCTCTTTGATTTTATTTTTGGCCTTTCTCTTCAAGGTAACCTAACCCCCCTGCCACCTTCCCAAGGAAGTAAAAAGGTACCTTTACTCCTAGGTATGAGATTACATTTTATTGATTTCAAGGGAGTTGTATCTCTTAATGTCTCATAGGCCTTTATATCTAGGCTTGGATTTGCAGAGGCTCCTACTTGGGCATTTTCATTTTCCAATGGCCTTTAGATCACATGTATAGGATTGGGGGTTGGGGAAATTGGGTTTTTTATTTCTGAAAGACTTGGCATAAATTTACTCATCGATTCCAACCATTTGGATTCTACCTCTAATCCCCAAGTCCAAAAAATCAAAATTTAAGAGGATTTTCTTTTATTTGGAGAAAGTGACTGTAAGGACTTACCCAAATGTGTCATACATTACTTATTGTCAATATTATAATCCAAATTCAGTTCCTTGTGTTGGTATATGATCAAAGCTTGATGTTCTACATCCAATTGAGTATGTTGAGGAAAACCAATGGGCACCTTGCCTCCCATTTCCTCCTTCTAGCTTGGATTATGTGAAGTTTCCATCCATTCCTCCCTTGAACCTTTCAACTACTTCCTCTAAGCCCAAACCTTCCTTCGAGTTGGATAGTTATAGTCAACTGCTAGGGGTCCATCACTGTGGCAACACCCACACTTGAAAGGTATACCTTTGCAATCTAGGGTTAGAGGGAGAAGGTCTACTCCTATTTTTATGACCATAGTCTCTACTAGTCTTTTACTAGTCTCTAAACCCACAAGAATCCATGCAATTCAAAATTTCCCTATGTCACAGAAAGAGAGATTCACTTCATAGAATGTACCAAGAGCATTCCCTGTTTCCTCAAACACTTCCTTTGTCCACAAGACTAGCAAAAGTCCTAGAATTTTAGAACCCATACTCCACTTGAGCAAACCAAGCATCGAAATTGACGTGCCATTTTTTCAAAAAAAGAGTTTGTGAACATCACTTTTGGTGTTTATGAAGGATTTTATCAACTTGTTCCATCACTCTGAAGACCCATACAAACCAACCCTTTTCCAGAGTCATGATGCATGGAATGTAACTAGCCATGGGCTCGAAGTTGGATTTCGTCCAATCCTTTAAACATTGACTACTCATCCTTATACTTGGAAACCAACCTTCAACTGCTAATTCTTCCAAGTCCATAATGTCATTTAGCTTGGTTTCCATCCCCAAGTTCAAGTTGGCAAGGTCTTATAGTTTCTTGATACACTTGCGCCTTTTGTGTTTACTCTTACCTTCCAGAATCTGTGACCCTAAACCCCTTGCATCAATGGTTGAGGAGCCACTCATATGTTTAAGTTCTAGAAACTCTCCAATAAACCCTACCTCTGGTTAAATTTCATTTCTTTCGATTGAGCTACAATAAGGGAGTTCAAAGTCTTTGCAAGGATCAGTAGAAGGAATAGTGGTAGCAAGTCCATTATGTAGTTGAGAAAAAGTCCTATCCTTTTTTGTCCATGGTTTAACTGTTGAGGATATATGTGATCTATTCCAACACAATTCTTAGATGGTAAACCTACCTTGAATTGAAGGGCCTCATGAGAGTCATCAACTAGTCCCATCATCCTTTCCTCTGGGCGATCCTTCACCCTGGAGCCCTGGTTAGATATTGCATGAGTTGATTCACTAATGATAGTCANAGTAGCCTTGAGGGATCTAAGAACTCCCCATTATAAATATGCTCATTTGAAACTTGTTTAGAGTAGATTCTGGATCTTTCATTGTTTTTCTTTGAAGGAAGTTGTAGATTAGAAGTTGTAATCAAAATATATTTCCATTCATGAATAAAGTTGTTGTTGAGTTAAAATCTACTAGAAGCATTCATTAGTCCTCTTCAAGTCAAGGGCCACTTTAAGAGGGTTTGTTAGTGAACATACATAATTTTGTATATTTTGTATTTGCATCTATGTTATGTAGTGGAGTGGTTTATAATTCCTTAGTTCAATATTTCATGTTCCATGGATAGTTGAGGAATTGTGTTGTGTTTCATTTCAATAGTTGGACTATTTATTTTATTTTGTTGAAGATTCTTTTACCATATTGCCATAACAATATGGTTGGTGGGAAAAATGTTACGATGTTGAGCACATTGTAGAAGTTAACTTTATTTTATGTAGCATCCAACTTATTTCCCTTAGTAATTAATTTTCCTTCCGCAACATTTAATTATTGTTTTAGTGGTTCTTTGATTTCAAGCATTGTATCTTAATTTTTGAAGTGTAAATGAGATCTATATCCTTGAGCGTGAAGAGCCAAGGGGGCACTCTATGCCTTGGAAAAATTATGTTGCAGAATAATCTGACCCTTTTTTTTAACTGAAACCAGAAAGAGATTTTATATTATAAAAGGAGGGTTTCACTGAGGTACCAACTAGAATTTACATAAAAAATGGATCCATAAATAGCTTCAACAACCACTCTATTTTCTACATATAACATACTGATTTTCCTAGCAAATGAATAGATATGAAAAAAATTCAAAATTAAGAGTGTACACTGTCTTGAGCTTTGCTCCCAAGCTTCATCGCATTAGGGAATGTGTAATGATATATTCGCCCCATTCAAGCAAAGTGTTTCTTGTTGGAGTAATTTGGCCTTCTTGGCCCACATACCGCTTCAACAGTTAGTCCTAGCTTGACACGAAAGAAAAACAATTGTTCAAAAGAGTGAGCCAATCATTTGATTCGAATTAGGAGGGTTACTAATTTAGTATTAGAATTATAGCCTCAATTATAAACAATGAGTCACCCAACACCACTAGTATTCTGATTCCTTCCTCCTTAGCTAAGTTAAGGCCACACCAAAATGTGTAGGCTTTTGCCAGTTTATTAGACACTTTCCCCAATCCCCAAGAACAGTTAACAATTTCATTTCCTTCAGGATCATGGATTATTCCCCTCATTCCTGCCACTCCATAGAATAATTGACCCCTTGCTAGGATAAGCTAGTTACGATAGTTACATTTAGTTGCATATAGTTTTATAGTATTTAGAGTTAGTAATGTAGAAATAATTTAGTAGTGTTTGAAGCCTTGAGGGTTGCATAAATAGTGCATAATGCTTCACAAGATTACACACCCTAGTCGACAATTTAAATATATGTTAGGGGATTCACCAACTCATAAATTGTCATAATAGTTTAGTTCACCACCCCCTATAATAGTTTTACGACTATGCACACACATTCTAGGGGCTTTGGGATTGCACACAACTACTAGGAATGTGTATGCCTCTATATGGATTTTAGGATTGTGCACATACTCTATAGGCCTCTGGGACCACACCCACCCCCTACATGTCTCGGATATTGCACTTGCTAGCTTTCCCAAGAGACTACGCATTGTCGACCAAAAGCATTCCAGCGAGCCTATAGGTGTGCCAATGATGCCAACATATAGTTTCAATTATCCAACAAGCCATTTCACCTTCTAGATAGATGATTTAATTCCAAATGGGTGGGAATTCAAGGGGCCATGTGAGATCTTATAGATTACATACATCAAGGTAGAGAGAGGCATTGGAAAATGGGAGTCAACAAAAGGGAGAAGACAAAATCTAGGATACTTGTTGCCATGGATGGAGCAAGTCCTCTTGTCACCTTGTTGTCCTATATATATTAGACTTGATTAAGGATTGATTTAGGAATATAGAGTTGTTAGTTCTTGATTGATTATTTTGGAGTTATGGGTAGTCTTCAAATGAGTTCTTCTACTTGGATATAGAGCCAAAGAAGAAAAGAGAATCTGAAAGCTAACTCTTTCTCAATAGAAGATAGAAAATAGGGGAAAATGAAGAAAGAAGATCGTTGTAGAAGTCAGAGTCCCGTGGATAGTTAATTTTGTGCCCAAATTCCTTTGTAAAATGTGTAATTACTTCTTCTCAAAGAATCAATAAAACATAGATGAAGCAATTCCATTAGTGGAGCTTTCATGAAGTAGGTTTCTCCATGGTAAATTTTGTGAATAATTTTTCATGGTTGTATTTATTGAAATTTTGTACAATTTCCTAGTTTAAACCATCCTTGATATTGCCTAGATAGATTTGTATCAATGCCAACTTGCATACTTGTTAATGCATGGGTACTACTTGCTATTTTTGATTTCATATGATTTCCAATAGTGGATCCCATGCCTAATGGAGTCTTCATACAAGTTTTTAGATGGGGATGAAATGTTGTGTAGTTGCACTAGGTTTCTATGCATGACTGCATTGGTTGAGGAGCACGATGTTTCCTACTGTTGAGAGTTCATCCCAATTTTGTTTTTGTTTTTGATCTAGTTGTGGAACAAAGTGGTTGTCATGAACTCTTTGGTTGTGGAGCATGGTATCATCTACATTGGTCAAGTTGCATCCTGGTTTTGGTTTGATATCAATCTGATTATGGAATAAAGTGGTTATTGTTATCTATTCTATTGTAAAGTGTTATTTTCTAATTATGCTAGTAGTGGAATGAGGGAAGACACTGTCTCATCAATGAGGGCAGACACTTTTTGTACAGGTTTGGCTTCAAATAAAAGCCAAAGTACTTCAAAACATGATCTATCTCTATCAATTGGTAGGGATATAATCATACCTGTTGCTTTACAAAATAAATTTAATATACCTTTGAACTTCTCAATTATCCTTCTTTTTCCCTCATAGAATACCATGATGTCATTCACAAATAATAGATGTGTGATTTTATAGGTTGTTCCAATGTTTACCCCTTTGAAATTACCATTTTTTGAAGCCTCTTTTATTAACCTACTCAAGCCTTTAGCAATTAAAAGGAAAGTGAGAGGGTATAAGGGAACCCCTATCTAATACCCCTTCTTGGTCTAAAGAAAGGGGATGTTGGCCCATTGATCAAGATAGAAAAATATACTAAAGTAATGCACATCATCACCCAAACAACAAACTGATGACATAAACCGAAGTGTATAAGAATAATTCTAAGGTAAATCCAACTTACCCCATCATATACTTTGCGGAGGTTTGCTTTAATTACCATTGATCTTTGATTCATGACCGTGATTGAATGAAATATTTCCTGTGCAATCCCAACTGTTTCATGCATTTGTCTTCCCTCTAAAAACCCAAACTGTTCTCTAGATTTTTTTTTTGATAAAACACTTTTCAATCTTCTAACAATAACCTTTGACATAATTTTATAGATGTAGTTGCATAGAGATATTCACATGAAATTTTCAAAGGTTGTTGGATTGTCCTCTTTAAGGATCAATACTATAAAGGCCGTGTTATAATTTCCAAGCATTTTTCTTGTGATTCTTGTAGTCTCCACCACCCTTCTTAAGTCATCTTCTATGAAAACATAATAGCCTAAAAATAATTCCACATGAAGGTCATATGGCCCTGTACTTTTGTCGTTTTGAAATCTCTATACAATCTGTTGCTATTCTTCTTTTCCAACCTCTTTCATTAGCTCCTAATTGTCCTCATGATTGAATTAGCTAGAAAATGAGTTTGATAGCCTTATTATCTCAACAATTGTAGCCTGAGAGTTATCTTTAAAAGGGTTGAGAAGTAATTGATTCCTTCATCCGCAATATCCTTGAAACTTGTTGCCCACCTGTCATCTCCTTTGTTAATTTTCCAAATTTTTTTTATGTTTTTCCTACAGTTTGCATATCTATGAAAAACTCGATATTCTTGTCACCTACTTGTAACCATAAGGCGACACGATCACTTTTGTGACCTAGCGAGGGGCACAATTATTTTAATGAATGATGCACATAAAATTGGCTCTCACCCACCTATCATCTCCTTTGTTAATTTTTCAAACTGAGTTTATGTTTTTCCTACAGTTTGCATATCTATGAAACAATCGATATTCTTGTCACCTACTT
The DNA here is from genome assembly GCA_000966675.3 of Picea glauca. Taxonomy (NCBI): domain Eukaryota; kingdom Viridiplantae; phylum Streptophyta; class Pinopsida; order Pinales; family Pinaceae; genus Picea; species Picea glauca. The sequence continues at coordinate 303,758 of JZKD02S2132301.1, read as the reverse complement.
GTAACCATAAGGCCCTGCTCTTAAGCCTCCGTTCTTTCTCTTTTTTCAATACGATGTTCCTCTTTTTATCTTCTAAGAGATTTACCTTTAGTTTTTGGTCCTCATTCAAATAGCCGAACCCATCACTGTTGTAAAGTGCTTCTATGGCTTCCTCCACTTTTTTAAGTATCTATCATCTTTCTGCTCCATAGGGTTTCCACCCATCTTCGATCTTGTTTACAAACTCCTCTATCTTCAACCATTTTGGGTTCATCTTGAAGGAGCTAGCTGATTTCTCTTGTGTAGGTGCTACTTCCAAAACAATTTGATTATGGTCAGACTCCCCTCCCAAGGCGACTAGTTGTTTTATTCGAATGAATTCATCTAGGAACCTTCCAGAGATTGAGAATCGATTAAGCCTCTTGGAAATTCTAGCTTCCCCTATTCTCTTGTTCCTCCAGGTGGGAGTCAACTTAGCTTGTTCAATATCCAACAATCCCACTTATTCCATTTTTCTTATAAAATAGCCTGAAATACAATCCTCTTGCACTATTGGTCCCTATATTTTTGATGCTCCTAGAGAAAATTTTAAGTCTCCCCCCACCACAACTAATAAATTCTAAATGCATTCCATTTTGAAGAACTTATCCCAATACTCCACCTTGTCCAAATAAGAACCATATACATTCAATAAAAATATCTCTTTCTCTAGATCCAAAGAAAAAGCGATATCCCTAGACTTGTAGGAAAATCTCATGAATTCGTAAGGGTATAGGAGCATTTTTGTTACCCATTATTGTTCCCTCCCGATCTCCCAATGGCATCTAAAAAATTGATTTCCCACCCACCCATAATTTTTGAAAGATCCCGAGTGGTTTTATCCCCATGAGTCATGATTTCCTATAGTAGGATAATAAAAGGATTTCTAGTCTCTGTTAGCCTCTTTATGGCTAATTTTTTGAGGGATTGGCCAACCCTCAACAATTTAAGGTTAGGAAAATCATTTTAGATCCTCACAAGGGGCATTTGGTTTAAGAGCCCCTTCAAGGATAACTATTTTCCACATTTAATTTTTGAAGATGCTTGTCTTTGTGCCATGGAAATGTAGGACTTCCTTCCTCTTTGATTTTATTTTTCCCAAGGAAGTAAAAAGGTACCTTTACTCCTAGGTATGAGATTGCATTTGATTGATTTCAAGGGAGTTGTATCTTTTAATGTCTCATAGGCCTTTGTATCTAGGCTTGGATTTGCAGAGGACCCAATTTCCCCAACCCCCAATCCTATACATGTGATCTAAAGGCCTATGATCACATGTATAGGATCTAAAGGCCTATGATCCTATACATGTGATCATAGGCCTTTAGATCACATGTATAGGATTGGGGGTTGGGGAAATTGGGTTTTTTATTCCTGAAAGACTTGGCATAAATTCACTCATCGATTCCAACCATTTGGATTCTACCTCTAATCCCCAAGTCCAAAAAATCAAAATTTAAGAGGATTTTCTTTTATTTGGAGAAAGTGACTGTAAAGACTTACCCAAATGTGTCATACATTACTTATTGTCAATATTTTAATCCAAATTCAGTTCCTTGTGTTGGTATATGATCAAAGCTTGATGTTCTACCTCCAATTGAGTATGTTGAGGAAAACCAGTGGGCACCTTGTCTCCCATTTCCTCCTTCTAGCTTGGATTATGTGAAGTTTCCATCCATTCCTCCCTTGAACCTTTCGACTACTTCCTCTAAGCCCAAACCTTCCTTCGAGTTGGATAGTTATAGTCAACTGCTAGGGGTCCATCACTGTGGCAACACCCACACTTGAAAGGTATACCTTTGTAATCTAGGGTTAGAGGGAGAAGGTCTACTCCTATTTTTATGACCATAGTCTCTACTAGTCTTTTACTAGTCTCTAAACCCACAAGAATCCATGCAATTCAAAATTTCCCTATGTCACAGAAAGAGAGATTCACTTCATAGAATGTACCAAGAGCATTCCCTGTTTCCTCAAACACTTCCTTTGTCCACAAGACTAGCAAAAGTCCTAGAATTTTAGAACCCATACTCCACTTGAGCAAACCAAGCATCGAAATTGACGTGCCATTTTTTCAAAAAAAGAGTTTGTGAACATCACTTTTGGTGTTTATGAAGGATTTTATCAACTTGTTCCATCACTCTGAAGACCCATACAAACCAACCCTTTTCCAGAGTCATGATGCATGGAATGTAACTAGCCATGGGCTCGAAGTTGGATTTCGTCCAATCCTTTAAACATTGACTACTCATCCTTATACTTGGAAACCAACCTTCAACTGCTAATTCTTCCAAGTCCATAATGTCATTTAGCTTGGTTTCCATCCCCAAGTTCAAGTTGGCAAGGTCTTATAGTTTCTTGATACACTTGCGCCTTTTGTGTTTACTCTTACCTTCCAGAATCTGTGACCCTAAACCCCTTGCATCAATGGTTGAGGAGCCACTCATATGTTTAAGTTCTAGAAACTCTCCAATAAACCCTACCTCTGGTTAAATTTCATTTCTTTCGATTGAGCTACAATAAGGGAGTTCAAAGTCTTTGCAAGGATCAGTAGAAGGAATAGTGGTAGCAAGTCCATTATGTAGTTGAGAAAAAGTCCTATCCTTTTTTGTCCATGGTTTAACTGTTGAGGATATATGTGATCTATTCCAACACAATTCTTAGATGGTAAACCTACCTTGAATTGAAGGGCCTCATGAGAGTCATCAACTAGTCCCATCATCCTTTCCTCTGGGCGATCCTTCACCCTGGAGCCCTGGTTAGATATTGCATGAGTTGATTCACTAATGATAGTCA
>JZKD02S2132301.1:228977-271228 GCA_000966675.3 Picea glauca | reverse complement strand
GACTAGATTGCACTGTAAACTATGTCAGAATTATCATCTAAAAGATACCTGTTTACTCATGCAAGCTCTTCAATCACTTGTGGATAAGACAAGCAAGACTTGAAGGCACAACTTTCTATATCACAACAATTGCATATAGAGTTCCTCTATATCAGATTTGCCCAAATATAAGTAACCCTGTTGAATAGGGCAAAGAGCCATTCTAAGGTCATTAGGATCAGAAAAGAAGACTCCATAAAGTCTTCAAGGAATCCCTTTTATAAACCAAAGAAGGGAATAATACAAATGCTTTCAAGAAATCTACAATATATTGTTTTATGCATTTAGGGGAGCCAAAGCCCTAAACAAAAATTATTGCAAAATGAACCAAAACATAGAGTTGGATTTGGAAGAGGGGGAAAGACCCTAGGAAACCCTAAGAAATGATAAAGAAACCCTAAATACACAACCCTTGGGGCAATGCCTCTAGCCAAAAATTTTTAGATCACCTAAAAGAAAAACATATCTAGAAACCCTAGTTCTACAATCACAAAAAAGTGATGCCAATAGCCAAAAGTCTCTGAAATGTTACAAAAAAACAAATCTGGAAACCCTAGTTCCAGAATGACAAATGCCACCAACCAAAAGTCTTCAAATGTTGCTGCAATATAGATCTGGAAAAATCAGCAAGTAAACCCTGATGTAAAAAATCTATGGAAAAATCTCTGTAATTAATGCAGAAAACAGGCTCTAACAGCCCTAAAAAAAAATGTATTTTCCAGCCAGAAAAACATCATGGAAAAACAGCCCTAATATTCCTTCAATTTGGTTCTCTTATGGACACCAAAATATGATCACAACAGTATGAACCACAAAGAAGAAACACTAACAACAGTGAACTAGGTAGAAAAGGTTCACACCCACTCTGATACCATGTTGAGATCACAAACAAAAAAAGAGGATTGCATGGAACCAGAATGCCAACCCAAAAACCTGCAGTAAAAAAAAAGAAAAACCAACATTAAGGAGTGCACAACATAGAGGAAAATGTCCAAGCATGTGTGCACTACACATGAGATGTAGAGATGCACATAAAAAAAGAAGATATGCCAAAGCACAAAAGAACGTTGAAGAGGGTTATGGGCCCAAATAAGTAGGGTGCACTCCCCAAGAGAGGGTTATTGAGACTACATATCAAGAGGGTTATTGAGACTACATATCAAAGTTGACTAGGTCGGCCATAACCATAACTTGATAATACAATAAATAATCACATTAATGATACAATAAGAGTTGGTCGTAGCCCAATGTGAGGATTGAACCATTCTCAACAATGATTTGCCAAAAGTTGTAAGATTATCTTAAACATCTATGAAACAAACATCTAAACATAAAATAACCATTTGACCAAAACAAATCGGAGTTGTAAGGTTCTCTGAAACATCTATGAAACAAACATCCAAATATAAAATACCGACTGACCAAAACCAAATCTTCCATTTGCATGAAACTAGGGGAAAACAGACACAAAACAATGTTGCAACATTTGAAAGCATGTTGTTCGTCGGTATGCGGTATGGTGGTTGAGACAAGGCGTTGCCATCCAAACAACGTAGGTTCAAAACCCAGTGGACATAGAGCCCTAGAACAATGTCTGCTTTAACCAAGTTCAATGGCTTCCAACGTTGAAGTGGGGCTGCGATAATGCGGAGATGGGGTTCATAGATCCCTGCATATTAAAAAAAATGTGTACCCATACCAAAAAAGGATTCGAAACAATGTTCACATGCAATTTGAGATAATAGCAATATCATTTTCTTTGTCCCACTTTTATATACCACTATCAAACTTCTCAAAATCTAAAATCAATCCTTAATTCCAACAGATAAGAAAACCTTGTTACTGAGACAAAAGAGTGCTTGAAAACCTTTTTTCCTAAAAGATTTTAGGGAATTGTGACAGAAAAATTCTTGGACATTAATATCCCTGCGAATAGTAGAACAATCTTTGTCATAAACAACAAGAAACAAACGATACATGCCCAATGATTCTTGCGTTGGAGATATGATTAAAGCGACGTGATAATACATTTGGTTGGTTGAAGACTTGTATGAAAGGGCTTTTCTTCCACCACTCATTAATTTCATTAGTAAGACCAACCCCTGGACACAACCTAGGGCATTGACAATAAAGGAAATGGTATTATCGGAACCTTAATTTCAAGAGCATTGTCCTAGGATATTGACAATAAAGGAAATGGTATTATCGGAACCTTAATATTTGAAGTTATTCTTGACAAACCTCTTCATGATCAGTACAAAACGGAGGCTTCAGTAAAAGGTTGTGTAACTCTTATAATGCTTGAAAGAGCAAGTAAGCACTTGATCCGAGCATAAACACAGGTATCCGGCACCCAGCCCTCACACGCACCAGAAAATGCCCATCCTCTGCACCGGCCTTCTTCATCCAGACCAGCATAGATAAAGTAATATGCCCTAAAGAAGGAGAGTTCTGTCTGAGCAAGGAATTCCGGGATTATCCAGCACCCTCGAGCGATGTGCACAAGTTCAAGACCGTGTCAAGCAGCAACCCCCTCTTCGGGGTCCAAGGATCAGCACCCCTGATAACCCCACTGACAGGCGAGGTCAAGGGGGAAGCACCCCACACCCGTAAAACATATATAGCATTCGGTGCACTGAATTCCTCCTGCGCTGCATCTTAGAAGGGAGGTTACGCTAATGAAAAATAAAATGCATAATTTTTTTTATTGATGCCCAAAAGTTAATTTGTACATTATTATAATCTTGGATCTATGATGTCAATAAATATGTCGTAGACTTGTGAATGATTGTTAACTCTTACCATCCATTCAAATCCCTAGGTTGTCACGTTTTGCATGTCGAACATTCAGTCGTTTCCAGCCGCTTATCTGCTGCCTTCTCTGCTGCTTTGTCATTTTGTGCAACTTCACAGCAGAACAGTAAATGCAGCTATCAGTAAAAAAATCTTCAACTGGTCATTCACTGTAAATCACATAATGCAGTGTCAAGGCAAGCACCTCCCACCCAAACATGAGAAATTGCAAGGTGTACAGAAGTAGAATATAACTCACACAATGCATGACAATGACACACTAAAAAAATGTAAACAACCTAAACCAGGCATTGCTGACCAGATAACTTAGGCAAGTACTTTTGAAAGGAATGAGAATGATGCCCCAACACTTTCCCTTCTCCATTAAAAATGCTTACTGTATTAACAAACCCCCAATAATGCAATTTCCAACAATATGACTAGCAAACTGCAAAGCCATACAGTCATGCAAGCATGACAGTGCAAAGCATAAGCATGAATTGCACCGTTGACATCAAGCCATAAAGAAATATAGACGGAAACAGTAGTAGAATGCAGAGCAGAAATGTGGCCAATTAATCCAATTTTATGTAAAACCAGGTCCATGGCAAGAGAGACCACTGACCTGGTAACTGCTGCACTGCTATTTTTCACTGCATTATGAAATAATATACAAAAAGCAGGTTCAACCTGACACAATTATCCAGTTCCCTTACAGCAACAGAGATCCACCTGTTTAAGACAAATAATTTTAAGCCACCTGAAAGTATAAGCCAACATAACCTATATCACAATAGATAAAAGAAACTCGGACATCTTGATTACGTAGTCAACCAAGTACCCATAACTACCGACAAGACAGGTGAACCTCCCATGCAGAGAACTGGATCTTCTTTTCCTTTGACAAGGAAGACAGGGCTACCACAATAATTAGTAACAGCCTGATTAATTCACTATAAAATCTTCTCTGCAATTGAAGCAGTAAGCTCAATGGACATCGGGCCACCCACCATGTCTCTATCAATTGGAGACTTGGCAGGGGGAACAAGTGCACTCTGTGCCACGTGAGCTTCTGACTTGATAGTGAATTGGGTGTTGTCAATGAAAATATGATCCCCTGTCATCATGTCTTCCAGATCAGTCCAGCCCATTTCATCCTCTTCAAAGCTGGTATCAATACAAAACTCAGAGTTGCAGGCAAAAATCTCAGACTTGTGGTCTAAGTCCAGGGAAGCTGTTATTACGCCCTTAGAGGGCAGTCCAGCCCTAGTCTCAAATTCGAACTCATCAGGCAATATATGCATTGTGGAATCATCGAGATTGACAAACCCATCTGCAGCTAATCCCTCTTTGATCAGCCCATCTTGAGTACTGAAACCCCCATGGTCAGCAGCAACTAATCCATCTCGAACTAACCCATTTGCAGCCAATTGAGGAATCTTTTGAATGTCCAAACGTCTCCTTTTCCTGCTGCCAAGTTGTCTGTTCTGAAGCATCTGGTCAATCAAGCCAGGATTCTCCATAACTCTAACCAAGAAGGAAATCATCTGCTGGGGCCTCTGCTCGGTCACCTGCAAGCGCTTGTTCATAACCTCAACTTCCCGATCAGTGTCCGCCTGTTGATTCTTCAATTGGTCAAGATCCTGAGCAATCAAGTTCTTATCCTGCTTCAGTCTCTCCACTTCCCCTCTCAAATCATATGATTCACAAGTGCCTTCATTGCCAAACCCGGAGGAGGGCGTGCTAAGTCCTTGCAGGTAATGCTGCTGCTGCTGCTGAGACTGAGTAGCCTTCTTGCGATGAATAGTATTCAATAAGTGCTTCTGCCCTCGCAGAAATCCCTCGTTTGCAAACTCCCATCTATCTGGATCCACCTTGCGAAATCCCTGCAGCATGAAAAGAATACCTGAAAGAATCAGATTCAAATTTTTGCAAAGCTATGCATTCTATATTCTACAACCCAGGTGGTGGTAGGGTGATTCATCATCTCTCTGTGTCCCTGTGTATTGAATGTGACCACTACCCAAATTCATTTAAATTGGGGTCCGTGTATTGAATATGATCACTACCCAAATTCATCTAAATTGGGGCCTGTGTCCCTTTGTTTTGAATCTATTGAATAAAAACACTACCCAAATTCATCTAAATTGGGGTCTGTGTCCCTGTGTATTGAATGTGAAGCCTACCCAAATTCATCTAAATTGGGTCTGTGTCCCTTGTACTGGATGTATTGAACAAATTCATCTAAATTGGGTCTGTGTCCCTTGTACTGAATGTATTGAGTATGAACACTACCCAAATTCATGTGAATTGGGGTCTATGTCCCTATGTACTGAATGTATTGAATATGAACACCACCCAAATTCATCTAATGGGATTAGATATGCATTTCGAGGTGGCTAAGCTCATGGTGACACATATAACTCAGGTATCAAATACTGAAACTGGCTACTGAGGTATCAAATATTTCGGAATTATCAGATTCAGACCCGGATTTAGATGATGGGCAAGGTATCAAATATTTTGGAAATTGATACGTACAACCTCCCGTGCACATCAGACCCCAATTTAGATCTATTTGGGTTTAGAATAAGACCAATGAATTAAACAGTCTAGGCGCCTATCAAGCCCAGATTTAGCTGGATTTGGGTTTACAAGAAGTTTTATGAATTAAGCTAGATACTCACATATGTGTTGAGTTGGCGTACGAAGCTGGAGAAGTTGCCGTGCTTGAAGTATCGGGGCAGCAAATGCTGGGAGAACTGGTGGGGATTCTTCACTATGAAGCTGTTGTTGCCTGCACTCCATGAAACCACGGAGTCCGTGCTGGGATCGTCCACCATTTCGTATGTTTTCGTAATAAAAGGCGTTGAGCAGCTATGAGCCGAGTCCATGCTCCGGAATATTGAATTCAAATTTATCTGAATCTTGATTATAATTGTATATTCTGAAATCTATAGGACGCAGCTTAGAGCTATGATTGGAAAAAGAGTTGCCGGGTTTTGGATTTTTAAGGCTGCGGGAGAGAATTCCGGTACGTTCGAGATATTTGTTGAAGGGAAGATATTTTTTGTGTGAAGAGTTGCCGGGTTTTGGATTTTTAAGGCTGCGGGAGAGAATTCCGGTACGTTCGAGATATTTGTTGAGATATTTGTTGAAGGGAAGATATTTTTTGTGTGGTTGTAGTGTTCGCGGTTTGTCTAGATATTCACGAATGAAAGAGGATTGAAGGTTCGTTTCCCAGAGAGGAAACTGAGAAATCTTTTCCATGATTTCTAGAAAAAGATGGATACGATGTATTGAAGAGATCAATTCCCTTTACTGGTTGTCATATCAAGCTTCGATGAGGCATGTGTCTATAAAGCATGCATGGCATCTGTCTAAGTCTTTTTACATATCATGGCATCTGTCTAGGTCTTTCTACATTTTATGTATCATGATTCAAGTGAAAATGTTTTTATTCTGAAGATTGTTAAACTTTTGCTTAGTCTTAACATTTTAAAGATTGCAAAATCCGTTTATCCGTTAATTTAAATATGGGAAATTGTAATTTTAATTATTTTTTTATATAATAATTGGGTTTTTTTAATGATATTTGAAAAAGTTCAATAACATTGAAAAAGTCTAGATCCTAGAAAATTTAAATTTTTAAGAAAAATTAAATTTTTAAGAAAAATTTAAATCTTATAACATTTAAACTTTTCCTTAAATATTTATGAATTTGAAATTTTTCTAATTATTATTATAGAAATATTATTATGCAATATTTGTTAAAATTGTAATTTTAAATTGATAAAATTAGTGTTTTTAATGCAAAAATCAATTCAACATTGTATAATGTCCCCATATAATTAGGTTATACAATGTTAACATCTCATATATGTATCTTGATCAAAGCTCACTCCCATGTCCTTCAATTTTTAAAAGGTTGAGGAGGTTTGACAAGATGGTTGGGAGGTAGGTCTTGCACTCTCCCCACCAGTGAAGCCTTAATAAGACCTTGGCCCATTGTGATAAAGCTAGAAGGATAGGCACCCTCCATGAGTGGGATCCTCCTTATAAATCGATTCCCTAGATTAAAAAAAAAAAAAACATCTCATATATGTAATTTCTCTTTTTGTTATTTTGAGTATCCAAAAAAAAACAAATTCATAAAACATTTAAATTACAACTTATTTATACTTCTAATTGTCATTTATAGGTGATAATTTTGAATTTAACGACATTTCAATTGTTTTTAAACCATAATTCCAAGTTTAAGAGACACCCATTACATATGGGGGCATATCCTTTTGTAGGGGAATTTATTTATATTCGTATTATCCTTATGATTATGTGTTCTTCGGGCTCTGCGATGAGGTTGGGCTAGGGTTTTTTCAGGACCAAAGGGAGGCAGGGCGGTGTATGGATGAAGTATAAGCAAGTGTTTATTTGGCTAAGTGGTGGATTACGCGACATACAATCACATCTATTGAAGATTTAAATCTGTTAATCTGTCAAGTCCTTCACCATAATGGATTTAGATCTCCTTAATTCTTGCTCCTCATGTGAATTCTCCTTAATTCTTTGCAACGGTTTTAATTTGGCTAAGTGATGGATTAAACGACATACAATCATAGCTATTGAAGAGTTAATTCCATTAATTTGTTGAAGTCCTTCACCAATGATGTTTATTTGAAAAAGTAATGGATTACACGACATACAATCATAGCTATTGAAGATTTAAATCCATTAATCTATTTGAGTCCTTCACCGTAATGGATTTTTCGAGGTGCAATGGTTGGCATTTCTCATCTTTGAAAATCCAAGGTCTCTAATGACTCCCAAGGAGGGAACTATGAATCTATGGTCAGACCCATCTAATGCAAGGTTAAGGAAAAGTCTTTTAATATTTTGTCAGCCTTGTCGTCAATAGAAAGTTGAGGGGTTACAAATGGATCAAGGGTTTCTACAAGCATGTCCTAGGGTTAATAGAGGATGACAAGTGGTGATGAGAAGGAAATCCATTAGGTTGTAGACATGGAAATCGTGTTAAGCATGGAGGAAGAATGTTTGGACTATTCAAATGACTCGTTGGAGGATCAACAGGTCTGGACATACCCAACTTTTAGTCCACCTAAGAAATCTTTGGATCCAATGAGGAGGTTTCACCTAGGGTTGCACCCATTGGAGGAGGCAACAATGACTATCATTAGTGAATCAACTCATGCAATATCTAACCAGGGCTCCAGGGTGAAGGATCGCCCAGAGGAAAGGATGATGGGACTAGTTGATGACTCTCATGAGGCCCTTCAATTCAAGGTAGGTTTACCATCTAAGAATTGTGTTGGAATAGATCACATATATCCTCAACAGTTAAACCATGGACAAAAAAGGATAGGACTTTTTCTCAACTACATAATGGACTTGCTACCACTATTCCTTCTACTGATCCTTGCAAAGACTTTGAACTCCCTTATTGTAGCTCAATCGAAAGAAATGAAATTTAACCAGAGGTAGGGTTTATTGGAGAGTTTCTAGAACTTAAACATATGAGTGGCTCCTCAACCATTGATGCAAGGGGTTTAGGGTCACAGATTCTGGAAGGTAAGAGTAAACACAAAAGGCGCAAGTGTATCAAGAAACTATAAGACCTTGCCAACTTGAACTTGGGGATGGAAACCAAGCTAAATGACATTATGGACTTGGAAGAATTAGCAGTTGAAGGTTGGTTTCCAAGTATAAGGATGAGTAGTCAATGTTTAAAGGATTGGACGAAATCCAACTTCGAGCCCATGGCTAGTTACATTCCATGCATCATGACTCTGGAAAAGGGTTGGTTTGTATGGGTCTTCAGAGTGATGGAACAAGTTGATAAAATCCTTCATAAACACCAAAAGTGATGTTCACAAACTCTTTTTTTGAAAAAATGGCACGTCAATTTCGATGCTTGGTTTGCTCAAGTGGAGTATGGGTTCTAAAATTCTAGGACTTTTGCTAGTCTTGTGGACAAAGGAAGTGTTTGAGGAAACAGGGAATGCTCTTGGTACATTCTATGAAGTGAATCTCTCTTTCTGTGACATAGGGAAATTTTGAATTGCATGGATTCTTGTGGGTTTAGAGACTAGTAAAAGACTAGTAGAGACTATGGTCATAAAAATAGGAGTAGACCTTCTCCCTCTAACCCTAGATTNGACTAGATTGCACTGTAAACTATGTCAGAATTATCATCTAAAAGATACCTGTTTACTCATGCAAGCTCTTCAATCACTTGTGGATAAGACAAGCAAGACTTGAAGGCACAACTTTCTATATCACAACAATTGCATATAGAGTTCCTCTATATCAGATTTGCCCAAATATAAGTAACCCTGTTGAATAGGGCAAAGAGCCATTCTAAGGTCATTAGGATCAGAAAAGAAGACTCCATAAAGTCTTCAAGGAATCCCTTTTATAAACCAAAGAAGGGAATAATACAAATGCTTTCAAGAAATCTACAATATATTGTTTTATGCATTTAGGGGAGCCAAAGCCCTAAACAAAAATTATTGCAAAATGAACCAAAACATAGAGTTGGATTTGGAAGAGGGGGAAAGACCCTAGGAAACCCTAAGAAATGATAAAGAAACCCTAAATACACAACCCTTGGGGCAATGCCTCTAGCCAAAAATTTTTAGATCACCTAAAAGAAAAACATATCTAGAAACCCTAGTTCTACAATCACAAAAAAGTGATGCCAATAGCCAAAAGTCTCTGAAATGTTACAAAAAAACAAATCTGGAAACCCTAGTTCCAGAATGACAAATGCCACCAACCAAAAGTCTTCAAATGTTGCTGCAATATAGATCTGGAAAAATCAGCAAGTAAACCCTGATGTAAAAAATCTATGGAAAAATCTCTGTAATTAATGCAGAAAACAGGCTCTAACAGCCCTAAAAAAAAATGTATTTTCCAGCCAGAAAAACATCATGGAAAAACAGCCCTAATATTCCTTCAATTTGGTTCTCTTATGGACACCAAAATATGATCACAACAGTATGAACCACAAAGAAGAAACACTAACAACAGTGAACTAGGTAGAAAAGGTTCACACCCACTCTGATACCATGTTGAGATCACAAACAAAAAAAGAGGATTGCATGGAACCAGAATGCCAACCCAAAAACCTGCAGTAAAAAAAAAGAAAAACCAACATTAAGGAGTGCACAACATAGAGGAAAATGTCCAAGCATGTGTGCACTACACATGAGATGTAGAGATGCACATAAAAAAAGAAGATATGCCAAAGCACAAAAGAACGTTGAAGAGGGTTATGGGCCCAAATAAGTAGGGTGCACTCCCCAAGAGAGGGTTATTGAGACTACATATCAAGAGGGTTATTGAGACTACATATCAAAGTTGACTAGGTCGGCCATAACCATAACTTGATAATACAATAAATAATCACATTAATGATACAATAAGAGTTGGTCGTAGCCCAATGTGAGGATTGAACCATTCTCAACAATGATTTGCCAAAAGTTGTAAGATTATCTTAAACATCTATGAAACAAACATCTAAACATAAAATAACCATTTGACCAAAACAAATCGGAGTTGTAAGGTTCTCTGAAACATCTATGAAACAAACATCCAAATATAAAATACCGACTGACCAAAACCAAATCTTCCATTTGCATGAAACTAGGGGAAAACAGACACAAAACAATGTTGCAACATTTGAAAGCATGTTGTTCGTCGGTATGCGGTATGGTGGTTGAGACAAGGCGTTGCCATCCAAACAACGTAGGTTCAAAACCCAGTGGACATAGAGCCCTAGAACAATGTCTGCTTTAACCAAGTTCAATGGCTTCCAACGTTGAAGTGGGGCTGCGATAATGCGGAGATGGGGTTCATAGATCCCTGCATATTAAAAAAAATGTGTACCCATACCAAAAAAGGATTCGAAACAATGTTCACATGCAATTTGAGATAATAGCAATATCATTTTCTTTGTCCCACTTTTATATACCACTATCAAACTTCTCAAAATCTAAAATCAATCCTTAATTCCAACAGATAAGAAAACCTTGTTACTGAGACAAAAGAGTGCTTGAAAACCTTTTTTCCTAAAAGATTTTAGGGAATTGTGACAGAAAAATTCTTGGACATTAATATCCCTGCGAATAGTAGAACAATCTTTGTCATAAACAACAAGAAACAAACGATACATGCCCAATGATTCTTGCGTTGGAGATATGATTAAAGCGACGTGATAATACATTTGGTTGGTTGAAGACTTGTATGAAAGGGCTTTTCTTCCACCACTCATTAATTTCATTAGTAAGACCAACCCCTGGACACAACCTAGGGCATTGACAATAAAGGAAATGGTATTATCGGAACCTTAATTTCAAGAGCATTGTCCTAGGATATTGACAATAAAGGAAATGGTATTATCGGAACCTTAATATTTGAAGTTATTCTTGACAAACCTCTTCATGATCAGTACAAAACGGAGGCTTCAGTAAAAGGTTGTGTAACTCTTATAATGCTTGAAAGAGCAAGTAAGCACTTGATCCGAGCATAAACACAGGTATCCGGCACCCAGCCCTCACACGCACCAGAAAATGCCCATCCTCTGCACCGGCCTTCTTCATCCAGACCAGCATAGATAAAGTAATATGCCCTAAAGAAGGAGAGTTCTGTCTGAGCAAGGAATTCCGGGATTATCCAGCACCCTCGAGCGATGTGCACAAGTTCAAGACCGTGTCAAGCAGCAACCCCCTCTTCGGGGTCCAAGGATCAGCACCCCTGATAACCCCACTGACAGGCGAGGTCAAGGGGGAAGCACCCCACACCCGTAAAACATATATAGCATTCGGTGCACTGAATTCCTCCTGCGCTGCATCTTAGAAGGGAGGTTACGCTAATGAAAAATAAAATGCATAATTTTTTTTATTGATGCCCAAAAGTTAATTTGTACATTATTATAATCTTGGATCTATGATGTCAATAAATATGTCGTAGACTTGTGAATGATTGTTAACTCTTACCATCCATTCAAATCCCTAGGTTGTCACGTTTTGCATGTCGAACATTCAGTCGTTTCCAGCCGCTTATCTGCTGCCTTCTCTGCTGCTTTGTCATTTTGTGCAACTTCACAGCAGAACAGTAAATGCAGCTATCAGTAAAAAAATCTTCAACTGGTCATTCACTGTAAATCACATAATGCAGTGTCAAGGCAAGCACCTCCCACCCAAACATGAGAAATTGCAAGGTGTACAGAAGTAGAATATAACTCACACAATGCATGACAATGACACACTAAAAAAATGTAAACAACCTAAACCAGGCATTGCTGACCAGATAACTTAGGCAAGTACTTTTGAAAGGAATGAGAATGATGCCCCAACACTTTCCCTTCTCCATTAAAAATGCTTACTGTATTAACAAACCCCCAATAATGCAATTTCCAACAATATGACTAGCAAACTGCAAAGCCATACAGTCATGCAAGCATGACAGTGCAAAGCATAAGCATGAATTGCACCGTTGACATCAAGCCATAAAGAAATATAGACGGAAACAGTAGTAGAATGCAGAGCAGAAATGTGGCCAATTAATCCAATTTTATGTAAAACCAGGTCCATGGCAAGAGAGACCACTGACCTGGTAACTGCTGCACTGCTATTTTTCACTGCATTATGAAATAATATACAAAAAGCAGGTTCAACCTGACACAATTATCCAGTTCCCTTACAGCAACAGAGATCCACCTGTTTAAGACAAATAATTTTAAGCCACCTGAAAGTATAAGCCAACATAACCTATATCACAATAGATAAAAGAAACTCGGACATCTTGATTACGTAGTCAACCAAGTACCCATAACTACCGACAAGACAGGTGAACCTCCCATGCAGAGAACTGGATCTTCTTTTCCTTTGACAAGGAAGACAGGGCTACCACAATAATTAGTAACAGCCTGATTAATTCACTATAAAATCTTCTCTGCAATTGAAGCAGTAAGCTCAATGGACATCGGGCCACCCACCATGTCTCTATCAATTGGAGACTTGGCAGGGGGAACAAGTGCACTCTGTGCCACGTGAGCTTCTGACTTGATAGTGAATTGGGTGTTGTCAATGAAAATATGATCCCCTGTCATCATGTCTTCCAGATCAGTCCAGCCCATTTCATCCTCTTCAAAGCTGGTATCAATACAAAACTCAGAGTTGCAGGCAAAAATCTCAGACTTGTGGTCTAAGTCCAGGGAAGCTGTTATTACGCCCTTAGAGGGCAGTCCAGCCCTAGTCTCAAATTCGAACTCATCAGGCAATATATGCATTGTGGAATCATCGAGATTGACAAACCCATCTGCAGCTAATCCCTCTTTGATCAGCCCATCTTGAGTACTGAAACCCCCATGGTCAGCAGCAACTAATCCATCTCGAACTAACCCATTTGCAGCCAATTGAGGAATCTTTTGAATGTCCAAACGTCTCCTTTTCCTGCTGCCAAGTTGTCTGTTCTGAAGCATCTGGTCAATCAAGCCAGGATTCTCCATAACTCTAACCAAGAAGGAAATCATCTGCTGGGGCCTCTGCTCGGTCACCTGCAAGCGCTTGTTCATAACCTCAACTTCCCGATCAGTGTCCGCCTGTTGATTCTTCAATTGGTCAAGATCCTGAGCAATCAAGTTCTTATCCTGCTTCAGTCTCTCCACTTCCCCTCTCAAATCATATGATTCACAAGTGCCTTCATTGCCAAACCCGGAGGAGGGCGTGCTAAGTCCTTGCAGGTAATGCTGCTGCTGCTGCTGAGACTGAGTAGCCTTCTTGCGATGAATAGTATTCAATAAGTGCTTCTGCCCTCGCAGAAATCCCTCGTTTGCAAACTCCCATCTATCTGGATCCACCTTGCGAAATCCCTGCAGCATGAAAAGAATACCTGAAAGAATCAGATTCAAATTTTTGCAAAGCTATGCATTCTATATTCTACAACCCAGGTGGTGGTAGGGTGATTCATCATCTCTCTGTGTCCCTGTGTATTGAATGTGACCACTACCCAAATTCATTTAAATTGGGGTCCGTGTATTGAATATGATCACTACCCAAATTCATCTAAATTGGGGCCTGTGTCCCTTTGTTTTGAATCTATTGAATAAAAACACTACCCAAATTCATCTAAATTGGGGTCTGTGTCCCTGTGTATTGAATGTGAAGCCTACCCAAATTCATCTAAATTGGGTCTGTGTCCCTTGTACTGGATGTATTGAACAAATTCATCTAAATTGGGTCTGTGTCCCTTGTACTGAATGTATTGAGTATGAACACTACCCAAATTCATGTGAATTGGGGTCTATGTCCCTATGTACTGAATGTATTGAATATGAACACCACCCAAATTCATCTAATGGGATTAGATATGCATTTCGAGGTGGCTAAGCTCATGGTGACACATATAACTCAGGTATCAAATACTGAAACTGGCTACTGAGGTATCAAATATTTCGGAATTATCAGATTCAGACCCGGATTTAGATGATGGGCAAGGTATCAAATATTTTGGAAATTGATACGTACAACCTCCCGTGCACATCAGACCCCAATTTAGATCTATTTGGGTTTAGAATAAGACCAATGAATTAAACAGTCTAGGCGCCTATCAAGCCCAGATTTAGCTGGATTTGGGTTTACAAGAAGTTTTATGAATTAAGCTAGATACTCACATATGTGTTGAGTTGGCGTACGAAGCTGGAGAAGTTGCCGTGCTTGAAGTATCGGGGCAGCAAATGCTGGGAGAACTGGTGGGGATTCTTCACTATGAAGCTGTTGTTGCCTGCACTCCATGAAACCACGGAGTCCGTGCTGGGATCGTCCACCATTTCGTATGTTTTCGTAATAAAAGGCGTTGAGCAGCTATGAGCCGAGTCCATGCTCCGGAATATTGAATTCAAATTTATCTGAATCTTGATTATAATTGTATATTCTGAAATCTATAGGACGCAGCTTAGAGCTATGATTGGAAAAAGAGTTGCCGGGTTTTGGATTTTTAAGGCTGCGGGAGAGAATTCCGGTACGTTCGAGATATTTGTTGAAGGGAAGATATTTTTTGTGTGAAGAGTTGCCGGGTTTTGGATTTTTAAGGCTGCGGGAGAGAATTCCGGTACGTTCGAGATATTTGTTGAGATATTTGTTGAAGGGAAGATATTTTTTGTGTGGTTGTAGTGTTCGCGGTTTGTCTAGATATTCACGAATGAAAGAGGATTGAAGGTTCGTTTCCCAGAGAGGAAACTGAGAAATCTTTTCCATGATTTCTAGAAAAAGATGGATACGATGTATTGAAGAGATCAATTCCCTTTACTGGTTGTCATATCAAGCTTCGATGAGGCATGTGTCTATAAAGCATGCATGGCATCTGTCTAAGTCTTTTTACATATCATGGCATCTGTCTAGGTCTTTCTACATTTTATGTATCATGATTCAAGTGAAAATGTTTTTATACTGAAGATTGTTAAACTTTTGCTTAGTCTTAACATATTAAAGATTGCAAAATCCGTTTATCCGTTAATTTAAATAATGGGAAATTGTAATTTTAATTATTTTTTTATATAATAATTGGTTTTTTTAATGATATTTGAAAAAGTTCAATAACATTGAAAAAGTTCAATAACATTGAAAAAGT
The DNA here is from genome assembly GCA_000966675.3 of Picea glauca. Classification (NCBI taxonomy): domain Eukaryota; kingdom Viridiplantae; phylum Streptophyta; class Pinopsida; order Pinales; family Pinaceae; genus Picea; species Picea glauca. Next base: position 255,748 of record JZKD02S2132301.1, on the reverse strand, counting down.
CTAAATCCTAGAAAATTTAAATTTTTTAGAAAAATTTAAATTTTTTAGAAAAATTTAAATCTTATAACATTTAAACTTTTCCTTAAATATTTATAAATTTGAACTTTTTCTAATTATTATTATAGAAATATTATTATGCAATATTTGTTAAAATTGTAATTTTAAATTGATAAAATTGGTGTTTTTAATGCAAAAATCAATTCAACATTGTATAATGTCCCCATATAATTAGGTTATACAATGTTAACATCTCATATATGTATCTTGATCAAAGCCCGCTTCCATGTCCTTCAATTTTTAAAGGTTGAGGTGGTTTGACAAGATGGTTGGGAGGTAGGTCTTGCACTATCCCCACCCGTGAACCCTCAATAAGACCTCGACCCATTATGATAAAGCTAGAAGGATAGGCACCCTCCATGAGTGAGATCCTCCTTATAGATCGATTCCTAGATTTAAAAAAAAAACAAAAACAAAAACATCTCATATATGTAATTTCTCTTTTTGTTATTTTGAGTACCCAAAAAAAACAAATTCATAAAACATTTAAATTACAACTTATTTATACTTCTAATTGTCATTTATAGGTGATAACTTTGAATTTAACGACATTTCAATTGTTTTTAAACCATAATTCCAAGTTTAAGAGACACCCATTACATATGGGGGCATATCCTTTTGTAGGGGAATTTATTTATATTCATATTATCCTTATGATTATGTGTTCTTCGGGCTCTGCGGTGAGGTTGGGCTAGGGTTTTTTCAGGACCAAAGGGAGGCGGGGCGGTGTATGGATGAAGTATAAGCAAGTGTTTATTTGGCTAAGTGGTGGATTACACGACATACAATCACAGCTATTGAAGATTTAAATTTGTTAATCTATCAAGTCCTTCACCATAATGGATTTAGATCTCCTTAATTCTCGCTCCTCGCGTGAATTCTCCTTAATTCTTTGCAACGGTTTTTGTTTGGCTAAGTGATGGATTAAACGACATACAATCATAGCTATTGAAGAGTTAATTCCATTAATTTGTCTAAGTCCTTCACCAATGATGTTTATTTGAAAAAGTAATGGATTACACGACATACAATCATAGCTATTGAAGATTTAAATCCATTAATCTATTTGAGTCCTTCACCATAATGGATTTTTCGAGGTGCAATGGTTGGCATTTCTCATCTTTGAAAATCCAAGGTCTCTAATGACTCCCAAGGAGGGAACTATGAATCTATGGTCAGACTCGTCTAATGCAAGGTTAAGGAAAAGTCTTTTAATATTTTGTCGGCCTTGTCGTCAATAGAAAGTTGAGGGGTTACAAATGGATCAAGGGTTTCTACAAGCATGTCCTGGGGTTAATAGAGGATGACAAGTGGTGATGAGAAGGAAATCCATTAGGTTGTAGACGTGGAAATCGTGTTAAGCATGGAGGAAGAATGTTTGGACTATTCAAATGACTCGTTGGAGGATCAACAGATCTGGAGATACCCAACTTTCAGTCCACCTAGGAAATCTTTGGATCCAATGAGGAGGTTTCACCTAGGGTTGCACCCATTGGAGGAGGCAACAGTGACTATCATTAGTGAATCAACTCATGCAATATCTAACCAGGGCTCCAGGGTGAAGGATCGCCCAGAGGAAAGGATGATGGGACTAGTTGATGACTCTCATGAGGCCCTTCAATTCAAGGTAGGTTTACCATCTAAGAATTGTGTTGGAATAGATCACATATATCCTCAACAGTTAAACCATGGACAAAAAAGGATAGGACTTTTTCTCAACTACATAATGGACTTGCTACCACTATTCCTTCTACTGATCCTTGCAAAGACTTTGAACTCCCTTATTGTAGCTCAATCGAAAGAAATGAAATTTAACCAGAGGTAGGGTTTATTGGAGAGTTTCTAGAACTTAAACATATGAGTGGCTCCTCAACCATTGATGCAAGGGGTTTAGGGTCACAGATTCTGGAAGGTAAGAGTAAACACAAAAGGCGCAAGTGTATCAAGAAACTATAAGACCTTGCCAACTTGAACTTGGGGATGGAAACCAAGCTAAATGACATTATGGACTTGGAAGAATTAGCAGTTGAAGGTTGGTTTCCAAGTATAAGGATGAGTAGTCAATGTTTAAAGGATTGGACGAAATCCAACTTCGAGCCCATGGCTAGTTACATTCCATGCATCATGACTCTGGAAAAGGGTTGGTTTGTATGGGTCTTCAGAGTGATGGAACAAGTTGATAAAATCCTTCATAAACACCAAAAGTGATGTTCACAAACTCTTTTTTTGAAAAAATGGCACGTCAATTTCGATGCTTGGTTTGCTCAAGTGGAGTATGGGTTCTAAAATTCTAGGACTTTTGCTAGTCTTGTGGACAAAGGAAGTGTTTGAGGAAACAGGGAATGCTCTTGGTACATTCTATGAAGTGAATCTCTCTTTCTGTGACATAGGGAAATTTTGAATTGCATGGATTCTTGTGGGTTTAGAGACTAGTAAAAGACTAGTAGAGACTATGGTCATAAAAATAGGAGTAGACCTTCTCCCTCTAACCCTAGATTRCAAAGGTATACCTTTCAAGTGTGGGTGTTGCCACAGTGATGGACCCCTAGCAGTTGACTATAACTATCCAACTCGAAGGAAGGTTTGGGCTTAGAGGAAGTAGTYGAAAGGTTCAAGGGAGGAATGGATGGAAACTTCACATAATCCAAGCTAGAAGGAGGAAATGGGAGRCAAGGTGCCCAYTGGTTTTCCTCAACATACTCAATTGGAKGTAGAACATCAAGCTTTGATCATATACCAACACAAGGAACTGAATTTGGATTAWAATATTGACAATAAGTAATGTATGACACATTTGGGTAAGTCYTTACAGTCACTTTCTCCAAATAAAAGAAAATCCTCTTAAATTTTGATTTTTTGGACTTGGGGATTAGAGGTAGAATCCAAATGGTTGGAATCGATGAGTRAATTTATGCCAAGTCTTTCAGRAATAAAAAACCCAATTTCCCCAACCCCCAATCCTATACATGTGATCTAAAGGCCTATGATCACATGTATWGGAWMATAGGCCTTTAGATCCTATAMATGTGATCATAGGCCTTTAGATCACAWGTATAGGATTGGGGGTTGGGGAAATTGGGTCCTCTGCAAATCCAAGCCTAGATAYAAAGGCCTATGAGACATTAARAGATACAACTCCCTTGAAATCAATMAAATGYAATCTCATACCTAGGAGTAAAGGTACCTTTTTACTTCCTTGGGAAGGTGGCAGGGGGGTTAGGTTACCTTGAAGAGAAAGGCCAAAAATAAAATCAAAGAGGAAGGAAGTCCTACATTTCCATGGCACAAAGACAAGCATCTTCAAAAATTAAATGTGGAAAATAGTTATCCTTGAAGGGGCTCTTAAACCAAATGCCCCTTGTGAGGATCTAAAATGATTTTCCTAACCTTAAATTGTTGAGGGTTGGCCAATCCCTCAAAAAATTAGCCATAAAGAGGCTAACAGAGACTAGAAATCCTTTTATTATCCTACTATAGGAAATCATGACTCATGGGGATAAAACCACTCGGGATCTTTCAAAAATTATGGGTGGGTGGGAAATCAATTTTTTAGATGCCATTGGGAGATCGGGAGGGAACAATAATGGGTAACAAAAATGCTCCTATACCCTTACGAATTCATGAGATTTTCCTACAAGTCTAGGGATATCGCTTTTTCTTTGGATCTAGAGAAAGAGATATTTTTATTGAATGTATATGGTTCTTATTTGGACAAGGTGGAGTATTGGGATAAGTTCTTCAAAATGGAATGCATTTAGAATTTATTAGTTGTGGTGGGGGGAGACTTAAAATTTTCTCTAGGAGCATCAAAAATATAGGGACCAATAGTGCAAGAGGATTGTATTTCAGGCTATTTTATAAGAAAAATGGAATAAGTGGGATTGTTGGATATTGAACAAGCTAAGTTGACTCCCACCTGGAGGAACAAGAGAATAGGGGAAGCTAGAATTTCCAAGAGGCTTAATCGATTCTCAATCTCTGGAAGGTTCCTAGATGAATTCATTCGAATAAAACAACTAGTCGCCTTGGGAGGGGAGTCTGACCATAATCAAATTGTTTTGGAAGTAGCACCTACACAAGAGAAATCAGCTAGCTCCTTCAAGATGAACCCAAAATGGTTGAAGATAGAGGAGTTTGTAAACAAGATCGAAGATGGGTGGAAACCCTATGGAGCAGAAAGATGATAGATACTTAAAAAAGTGGAGGAAGCCATAGAAGCACTTTACAACAGTGATGGGTTCGGCTATTTGAATGAGGACCAAAAACTAAAGGTAAATCTCTTAGAAGATAAAAAGAGGAACATCGTATTGAAAAAAGAGAAAGAACGGAGGCTTAAGAGCAGGGCCTTATGGTTACAAGTAGGTGACAAGAATATCGATTGTTTCATAGATATGCAAACTGTAGGAAAAACATAAACTCAGTTTGAAAAATTAACAAAGGAGATGATAGGTGGGTGAGAGCCAATTTTATGTGCATCATTCATTAAAATAATTGTGCCCCTCGCTAGGTCACAAAAGTGATCGTGTCGCCTTATGGTTACAAGTAGGTGACAAGAATATCGAGTTTTTCATAGATATGCAAACTGTAGGAAAAACATAAAAAAAATTTGGAAAATTAACAAAGGAGATGACAGGTGGGCAACAAGTTTCAAGGATATTGCGGATGAAGGAATCAATTACTTCTCAACCCTTTTAAAGATAACTCTCAGGCTACAATTGTTGAGATAATAAGGCTATCAAACTCATTTTCTAGCTAATTCAATCATGAGGACAATTAGGAGCTAATGAAAGAGGTTGGAAAAGAAGAATAGCAACAGATTGTATAGAGATTTCAAAACGACAAAAGTACAGGGCCATATGACCTTCATGTGGAATTATTTTTAGGCTATTATGTTTTCATAGAAGATGACTTAAGAAGGGTGGTGGAGACTACAAGAATCACAAGAAAAATGCTTGGAAATTATAACACGGCCTTTATAGTATTGATCCTTAAAGAGGACAATCCAACAACCTTTGAAAATTTCATGTGAATATCTCTATGCAACTACATCTATAAAATTATGTCAAAGGTTATTGTTAGAAGATTGAAAAGTGTTTTATCAAAAAAAAAATCTAGAGAACAGTTTGGGTTTTTAGAGGGAAGACAAATGCATGAAACAGTTGGGATTGCACAGGAAATATTTCATTCAATCACGGTCATGAATCAAAGATCAATGGTAATTAAAGCAAACCTCCGCAAAGTATATGATGGGGTAAGTTGGATTTACCTTAGAATTATTCTTATACACTTCGGTTTATGTCATCAGTTTGTTGTTTGGGTGATGATGTGCATTACTTTAGTATATTTTTCTATCTTGATCAATGGGCCAACATCCCCTTTCTTTAGACCAAGAAGGGGTATTAGATAGGGGTTCCCTTATACCCTCTCACTTTCCTTTTAATTGCTAAAGGCTTGAGTAGGTTAATAAAAGAGGCTTCAAAAAATGGTAATTTCAAAGGGGTAAACATTGGAACAACCTATAAAATCACACATCTATTATTTGTGAATGACATCATGGTATTCTATGAGGGAAAAAGAAGGATAATTGAGAAGTTCAAAGGTATATTAAATTTATTTTGTAAAGCAACAGGTATGATTATATCCCTACCAATTGATAGAGATAGATCATGTTTTGAAGTACTTTGGCTTTTATTTGAAGCCAAACCTGTACAAAAAGTGTCTGCCCTCATTGATGAGACAGTGTCTTCCCTCATTCCACTACTAGCATAATTAGAAAATAACACTTTACAATAGAATAGATAACAATAACCACTTTATTCCATAATCAGATTGATATCAAACCAAAACCAGGATGCAACTTGACCAATGTAGATGATACCATGCTCCACAACCAAAGAGTTCATGACAACCACTTTGTTCCACAACTAGATCAAAAACAAAAACAAAATTGGGATGAACTCTCAACAGTAGGAAACATCGTGCTCCTCAACCAATGCAGTCATGCATAGAAACCTAGTGCAACTACACAACATTTCATCCCCATCTAAAAACTTGTATGAAGACTCCATTAGGCATGGGATCCACTATTGGAAATCATATGAAATCAAAAATAGCAAGTAGTACCCATGCATTAACAAGTATGCAAGTTGGCATTGATACAAATCTATCTAGGCAATATCAAGGATGGTTTAAACTAGGAAATTGTACAAAATTTCAATAAATACAACCATGAAAAATTATTCACAAAATTTACCATGGAGAAACCTACTTCATGAAAGCTCCACTAATGGAATTGCTTCATCTATGTTTTATTGATTCTTTGAGAAGAAGTAATTACACATTTTACAAAGGAATTTGGGCACAAAATTAACTATCCACGGGACTCTGACTTCTACAACGATCTTCTTTCTTCATTTTCCCCTATTTTCTATCTTCTATTGAGAAAGAGTTAGCTTTCAGATTCTCTTTTCTTCTTTGGCTCTATATCCAAGTAGAAGAACTCATTTGAAGACTACCCATAACTCCAAAATAATCAATCAAGAACTAACAACTCTATATTCCTAAATCAATCCTTAATCAAGTCTAATATATATAGGACAACAAGGTGACAAGAGGACTTGCTCCATCCATGGCAACAAGTATCCTAGATTTTGTCTTCTCCCTTTTGTTGACTCCCATTTTCCAATGCCTCTCTCTACCTTGATGTATGTAATCTATAAGATCTCACATGGCCCCTTGAATTCCCACCCATTTGGAATTAAATCATCTATCTAGAAGGTGAAATGGCTTGTTGGATAATTGAAACTATATGTTGGCATCATTGGCACACCTATAGGCTCGCTGGAATGCTTTTGGTCGACAATGCGTAGTCTCTTGGGAAAGCTAGCAAGTGCAATATCCGAGACATGTAGGGGGTGGGTGTGGTCCCAGAGGCCTATAGAGTATGTGCACAATCCTAAAATCCATATAGAGGCATACACATTCCTAGTAGTTGTGTGCAATCCCAAAGCCCCTAGAATGTGTGTGCATAGTCGTAAAACTATTATAGGGGGTGGTGAACTAAACTATTATGACAATTTATGAGTTGGTGAATCCCCTAACATATATTTAAATTGTCGACTAGGGTGTGTAATCTTGTGAAGCATTATGCACTATTTATGCAACCCTCAAGGCTTCAAACACTACTAAATTATTTCTACATTACTAACTCTAAATACTATAAAACTATATGCAACTAAATGTAACTATCGTAACTAGCTTATCCTAGCAAGGGGTCAATTATTCTATGGAGTGGCAGGAATGAGGGGAATAATCCATGATCCTGAAGGAAATGAAATTGTTAACTGTTCTTGGGGATTGGGGAAAGTGTCTAATAAACTGGCAAAAGCCTACACATTTTGGTGTGGCCTTAACTTAGCTAAGGAGGAAGGAATCAGAATACTAGTGGTGTTGGGTGACTCATTGTTTATAATTGAGGCTATAATTCTAATACTAAATTAGTAACCCTCCTAATTCGAATCAAATGATTGGCTCACTCTTTTGAACAATTGTTTTTCTTTCGTGTCAAGCTAGGACTAACTGTTGAAGCGGTATGTGGGCCAAGAAGGCCAAATTACTCCAACAAGAAACACTTTGCTTGAATGGGGCGAATATATCATTACACATTCCCTAATGCGATGAAGCTTGGGAGCAAAGCTCAAGACAGTGTACACTCTTAATTTTGAATTTTTTTCATATCTATTCATTTGCTAGGAAAATCAGTATGTTATATGTAGAAAATAGAGTGGTTGTTGAAGCTATTTATGGATCCATTTTTTATGTAAATTCTAGTTGGTACCTCAGTGAAACCCTCCTTTTATAATATAAAATCTCTTTCTGGTTTCAGTTAAAAAAAAGGGTCAGATTATTCTGCAACATAATTTTTCCAAGGCATAGAGTGCCCCCTTGGCTCTTCACGCTCAAGGATATAGATCTCATTTACACTTCAAAAATTAAGATACAATGCTTGAAATCAAAGAACCACTAAAACAATAATTAAATGTTGCGGAAGGAAAATTAATTACTAAGGGAAATAAGTTGGATGCTACATAAAATAAAGTTAACTTCTACAATGTGCTCAACATCGTAACATTTTTCCCACCAACCATATTGTTATGGCAATATGGTAAAAGAATCTTCAACAAAATAAAATAAATAGTCCAACTATTGAAATGAAACACAACACAATTCCTCAACTATCCATGGAACATGAAATATTGAACTAAGGAATTATAAACCACTCCACTACATAACATAGATGCAAATACAAAATATACAAAATTATGTATGTTCACTAACAAACCCTCTTAAAGTGGCCCTTGACTTGAAGAGGACTAATGAATGCTTCTAGTAGATTTTAACTCAACAACAACTTTATTCATGAATGGAAATATATTTTGATTACAACTTCTAATCTACAACTTCCTTCAAAGAAAAACAATGAAAGATCCAGAATCTACTCTAAACAAGTTTCAAATGAGCATATTTATAATGGGGAGTTCTTAGATCCCTCAAGGCTACTAGGGAGTTCCAAGACTTTACTCAACTAATATTCCCCCAATAATTGCCAATTTTCTCACACCAATTACCTATCATTTTGGCAGGCTTCCGAGGAAATGTATTGTTTTTTTTTTACAGAAACGGTTAGAGTTTTATATTAAAAAACAGTGGGGAAACCACTGCGTTCGTTACATCTGAAAGTTTCCTGGTAATTCAGAGGGACAAACCTAATTGAAGTAAAACAGAAAACCATACTATTTCAGTGACCCGGTTCGACTGCGGTCATTACATCCTTTCTGACTTGAAAGTTGTTTTTTTTTTCCTTTTTGACACGGTCTGCCATTCTTTGCTTTGATGAGATTGGCTTTCCTTTGATTGTGGAGGGCCTTCTTCATCAGTTAAGTCGGGGCCTTCTTCATCCGCTAAGTCGGCCCAGCTTGAGATCTGGTGTTCGGGCTAAGATATGCCTGGCATTATGGTTGGATCAGTTTCTGCCTGGGCCTTCCCCTTGGGATTTTTAGGGGAAGGAGGCTTTTGCTCTTGAACAGAGGTGACTTGTTCTATTTCCTGTGGTACAATCTTTGTATCTTCCTCGCTTGAGGTATCATTAGCCGGTTCTATGCTTTGATGCTCAGGAAGATCTCCTACCCACCATGTGGGTTTGTGTTGATTCTTTGGGTTTCTGTTTTTCTCAGGGAGTTTCTGACAGTTGCTGGCTAAGTGCCATGTTTCAAAACAACTTCTGCACCTAAAATGAAGATTCTCATAGTTGAGCTTCTGCGTCCAAGAATAATTAGTCCCTTGAAGAGTGATTCGCGTTGGGAATCCTTTACTGAAATCCATCTCTACACAGATCCATGCATAGGTAGTGAAGCCACATTTAGTTTCTGGACTGCTACTATGAAATTTTCCAAGAGCATTTCCAATATGGTTAAGAGAAGAATCACCCCAGAAATGAATAGGCAGACCAGGGAGCCTTGCCCACACGGGGGTTGTAGGGATGGAAGCTGAGGAGGAGTCGAAAGAAGGGGTCCAGAGCTGCACAGACAGACCCGACCTACCCCAGAACCAAGGCCCAGAACTGTAGATCAAATCTCTATCCTTAGCAGAGGCAAAAATCACTACGAAGAAACCTTTTACACAAGGGCGAACATGAGCTTCATCTTCGAGGAGAGGAGTCCATTCTGAAGCAATCCAAGAATGCAGATCCGCCAGACGAGGCCAGAGGCCATTGAACCTGCATTAGATCTAAAGAAGCCTTCACGAACCGCCACTTCCTGAGGTACAAGGATCACTGGATCTGGAGCTTCACGGACCACAGGAGGAAAGCCAGCAGAGCGGCCTTGATAGAGCACGTCTTTGAAGGAGGTTGGAGAGGGTATCAACAAAGCAGCAGAGGACGCGCCTGTCGCTGCTACTGGAGACGGCTAAACTGAGGAGGGAGGAGCTCCAGACGGGGAGCCGGAGGGGTCGCCTGGGCGTCGAACAATGGAGCGTCTGGAGGGAGAGTTCGGGTGAGGGCCGAGCTCTCGCGAAGAAGCGCGCAGAGCTACGGAGGAGGCCATCCCCGCCATCTCCTGTAGGATTTCTTGACTTGGTAGTCCCGAGGAAATGTATTGTTGGGAACAATACCCTTCTTTAATGGTTGAATCAATGGGATTTTGTAGAGGATTCACAGGTCCATCTTCCTCCTTGGTTGAATGAATCGATGACCTATTGTAGATCACATGTCCATCTCCCTTCTTGATTAGGTTGAAGAACTAATGAAAGAATGCATTCATAGTCACATTGTCCTTCTTGGTTGGGTTGATATAATGGGTCAAATCTATGTGCCCTAATCTCCATTTAATAGTCTCCACCTATTGTATGATATTTTAGTTGATTTCATGAGTGTATAACGAGTTGTGGAATTGAAAGGACTATGCAGCATATTCACCCCTTTTGGTTTATAACTTATAAAAAAACACATAAGTGTCGGTGAAAGACATTCTATGCCAATGAAATGAGTACACAATCATTGTGTGGTATATATACACCCCTTGGTAAGTAAATATAGCATTCATAACTCTTTAGAAGGCCTATTACTAACACACATTTATCAACATACACGAAAACTCAAACATCTCAACTGGCAAAAACCCATAAAATATTGTCAAAATAATAATTTGCAAGTAATTAATCAATAAATTATTGATGGCTACAAAAATGGTTAGTTTAGTAGATATTGAGCTTAATGGTGGCAATGTTCAACGTTTTTTGGGGGGATGATGGCCATAAAATATAAGCAAAACATGCCAATATGGGGATCATCATACCCCCCAAATGAAGGATTGCACGCCCCTTGTGTAATAAAAATAAATGGAAAAGGTAGGACTACTAGTTGATTTTCATTCACTGTCCCCCATGATATAGAATTCTTTCTTCATTAATTGTTGTGGATGTTGATTATGGTTCCTCATCTATGGCTACATTCTATACGTTTGGCTTTGTCTTTGTCTCTATTTCCATTTCTATTTTTGCATCAATTCCCATGTGTACTCTTGCATCTTTCTTTATGTCTTCCTATACTTGTTTTCCTTTGTCTCTAGCCTTGCTTCTACCTCTATTTTTCTTTCTTCTATATATAGACTAGCTACTACCTCTATTTTTATTTCTTGTGTCTCTAGCCTACCTTCAACCTGTGTTTATGTCCCCTCTTCTACATTTGAATCTAAATTTGAACAAATCTTCTAAGTCTAATGATTTACCTCTACTTCATTCACTCGGGCTTATGCATCCCCTCCAGGTTGGGTGTCGATGAACTGGTCCCGAGTCAAATATAGATGCTTCCTTTGAAGTACATCTAAAATTAAAATTTTAATTGACCCATGGTACACCAAGGCACCATGTCTACCCAACTAAACCTCTGCAGACATCTTTGGTATTAATTGCATTAGAAAAAACAAAACGTTGATGAGTAGTTGGTGTCTTGAGTGCTCCAACAAATTGAAATGGTGAGCAAGTGTGATGTTGTGGCTATATTCAGAAGTCATATATCAAATGACATGATGGCCAACCTCATCCCATGATCTCATCAACATCTCTCTTTTAACCCCTATCATATATATGCCACCATTTCACAGGCATGCAAGAAGATTTTCTTAGCTTCATGAGTATATGTCTTGCTTTTGAATCAATGTTCTCCTAGTGATGAGAGGTCGCTCACTTGAGAGATGGATTCCTTGGTGACCTTAACAACCAATGCACAAGTTGTGGTAGCATTACCATGGAGACGCTAAGAAAATTATAGAACAATTGGATCATTGTTCCCATGAATTCAGTTGAAGAACATCATCCATATTGCTCACACAAATATACGCAACATGGTAGGATTGGTGTGAACAAGGTATGTGTCTGTAGGCTCACGCTTGTTTAATTCACCACCCATTTATGTTGGTGAATTTTATGTCTTAGCTGTAATTCAACAATTTTGTAGCAACCTCCCTCCATTTCTTTGCTTCAATATTAGACTATGAACTCTTTAACGCTAAATAGAAATGGGACAAGTGACTCTGCACCCATATTATAGAATTTAAAATCCACCATTTCCACCTACACATGAACAATCTCAATTGAAATCTACAACAAACATCGAGAAGATGGTGAATCTTTAGTTTCCCATAACTGCTCATGGGTAATTGTATTAATTCCCATGTTAATTTTGACTATGTAGCATTAAAATCAATATCAACTTGCCAACCGTCATATCTCAATAAATCAACAATTGTCACGTTATCTTCTTGATGTTTTTTCATTAATAGATTTGGAATTTAATGTATATGACTAAGTCTATTGATGATTGGAATGAAATGATTAGGAGCGAAGGAATTTGTTAAGTTGGAAGAACATAAGCTAATAAACTTCTCCCCAAATAAAGGTATGGCCATCCACGGGCAACAAAGTTTGAATTAGTGGCTAAGGAAATGAGTGGGGTGGGTGCGAAATATATAAGTTATAGAAAGAGAGGTTGCAGAATGGTGTTGATGGATGTAGCCTTCATAGAATATTAAAGGCTAAACATCCAAATATAATTTAATAGCATTGTAGAGAAGTTGTGGAGAATGATATATGAGTTACTTGTAGCTGCTAAAAGTAGTGAAAGCAACATATGGAATTGCGCAACAACAACATGTGCAAGAAATCACTATATCACCAAACATATCAAAAACAATATTGAAATCTCGATTAGATTTAGCAGAAAGTTGTATGTGTTGTTGAAATCTAAACAATAATTGGAAGATAAGAAAATGATACTTATGTTGTTTAGGTCATTTTCTTCCTTGTTTTTTTTTTTCGTAGTGGAGAACTAAAAGTAGTCGGTTTTCATGTTATCCACTATCATGTGGTGTTTTTGAAGGGGTTTTCAACATAGGGAATTATTTTTGGCAAAGGACAACTCATCAACAACTTGGATTTCAAGAACTCACTTGTCTTTTGACACCCAAATAGGGTTTCATCATATAAAATTATTAATTTGTTTTTTTTTTTTCCTTTTTTTCTCTTTTCTTATTTATTTATTTTGCGAGATTGTGACAATGAACATGTTACACTATGTTGAGAGCATAAATGCGCCCTTAATCACACTCAAATGTTGTGCTTGACTTTGTAGAGCAAACATGAACTCTTCCTTGGTCAAGTGCTTCTTGCAAAGCTTTAGCTTGTGGCCATTAATGAGAAGTGGAGTCTTTTCTTCAACAATGGCAGGTATTTGGACATAACCATTGTTGACAAGTGTATCAACCTCATAAAGACCAAGCCATATAGTTCAAAGTTTTCCTTTGAAATTTTTGAATCTCGAGTCATAAAATAGTGCCCAATCACCCACTTGGAAATTTTTGACCTTGATGAAGAAATCATGCCAACAAATACATTGGCATTGAACTACTTCTGTACGAAAAAGTGCTTGTTGTCAAATCCCATCCAAAGCATTGAGTCGGTGAACCCTCTCTTTTTGTGTTTTATAAAGGTCAAGTCCCAATTCCAATGTTGTTTGGAGAGTTTTTATTTCAAATTCTATGAATGGTAGTACAATTTTTCCATGCACTAGCTCATAAGGAGTAAAGATAGTGGTAGTTTTCCAAGTTATTTTGTAGGCCCAAACTACTTCAACAAGTCTGTTGGCCCAATCCTTTTGGTGAATATGAACTGCTTTAGCCAGAATGTTGTCAAGCTCTTTGTTTGTGACCACAACCTTTCCATTTTCCTATGGATGATAAGGAGTATATTTTCTATGGGGAATCTTATGCTGACAAGCTAGACTTCAAATTAGTTGTGAAGTGAACTAGGGACTTGATTTGTTAATATCTCCCACAGAATACTAAATCTACTAAAGATATTCCCATAAAACTCAGCTACACATTCAAATATTATCCTCTTTTGTATTTAGCAATGCCTTTACCTCCACCTATTTTGTAACATAATCAATTGAAACTAACATATAATGTTCTTGATTGGAAGGAGGATCAATTGGTCGAACAAAATCTAAGCCCCATCATTGAAATGGTTCGAAGGAAACTTTGGGTTGCACAGGCATCTCAACAACTTGAGTAGGCTTTCCCATTCATTGACATTCATAAAATATGTTGGCATATTACCTAGATATTTTATGAAGAGTTGGTCAATAATACATAACATGGATAATTTTAAGAGCGGTCATGTAACATACCCAGACCCTTAAGTACCTTCTAAGCGATGGGGTGTCAAAAAATTTCGATTTTTCCATCTTTTCATCTCCTCAATTAGACTTCATAAATTGGTTCTACTCATCCAAATCTTTCTAATGATTGTCACCACGCTCAAAACCAAGCTCTAGATCAGAAGCTATGGCGCTTTAAAGTTTTTAGGTCTTTTCCATTATAGTGTCATGTGGCTCTACGTTACACATATCCATGATGTGGCATTTCCATGTCGTTACATGGCATCCCCTGCGTGGTTGTGGCAGCTAATAAGGACTTGTCATGGCGCTTTCCACCTCATCCATTGGGCCCTTGGCTTATCGGGTCCCGAAACATCGACTAAATCTTAATTTACGTAAATCTCAAAAGACTCGGTCTGACAAGAACTGGTGCCTAGGGTACAAGACCCTATCATAAGGTGCTACTTGTCTATTGGGTTTTTAGTTAGGTGATGTCGTTCGACGTCACGCCAAGTTTTTGGGCCATCACCCCACCAGAAGTGCATGTATAAACTTTAATCCATAACATTCGACCCGGTATGAATTGGCTCCCTAGACATGTGGTTCTATAGCGCACCACAATTCATCATTCATCGAGGTTGTGTCATGTAGCCATCGAGTGTTGGATACCGGACTTTCCAACTTCTCCATGCATCCAATTTCTTTGACGGCTTGGAATTTGACTAACCCATCTTGACTGAGATCGACGATGGAAATCAGTTCCTCCTTAGATTCAATGGCTCTAGTTCTTCGTGTCGGTTTAAGAGTTTTAATCTCACATGGGGCCTACTCTGACACGTGGCCCTCCACGTGAAATATCATGGCAATAAAAGTCATCGTTGGGTCTAGGGCTCGTCCAATAGGGCATCGACACCTGTCTTTAGTCATAGTGTGACACATGGCCACCAGGACACTGGGCACTGGACTACCCAACGTATCCTAGTAACAAGACTCCCTGGTGGTCTGGGGCCAATTGACTCCCTTGACTCAGATCAACGATGGAGGTTTATCCTCCTGAGATTTGACGGTTAGAATTTGATGATGTTACCCCAAGGGTACTCGCCCTCCGTTGGGCCCACATCTAACTCATAAAAAAATACCATGCTGACACATGGCATGACAAGGGGTGTGACACATGGCATGACATGTGGTACGTGTACCTCTTGATACATGGCACTCATTTTCCTTGTAGTCCCTAGTCCAATTCTGCCAAATCTTTATGACACATGACACCTCCTTAGGATGACACGTGGCCTTCCTTCGTCATGACATGTGGACCACTTGTCGCATGTCACGTCACTGCTGAGCACTGGATATTGATTCTTTCATTCTGCAGTATGAACCTCAATACTCTAGTCCCAAGGATTACGAGAATATTAGCTAAGATAATCTCGTGCTTGTGGGATCGCTAATTAAGTTTACCATAGGGTTACAACCCCCTTCTCTTAACACAATATCTACGGTTGAGGATCCTTGCGAGAGGATCTGATGGCTATTGTAGTTTCTTCCACCATATCCGATGCTACTTGGCTCTAGAGATTGGATTGTCGAGATAAGATCCTAAATTGATGGATTGACGGTCTGGATCTCCTTTCGCAGTACCTCTGTCGGGGCTCTTCTGTTCCCCATAATTCCAATACTCCAAATATGTTAGCTTTGATCGATGGACAAGATCTCTCTGCACCCCTCTTGATCGGAAGGTTCAAATCACGACACTTGTCCTTTGCATATTGGGTGGGTTGACTTCATCCTTGTGAGTATGATGTCACCCTCATCCTAGCCTCATCTCGAAGGACCACTAGGATCTACAGCTAAAACTCTCATGCCGCACCCTAATCAATGGTCACAATAACTTCTCAGGGTCATCCCATCAGAGAACCTTAACCAAGGCATCTCCGATGAAACCTCTGCGATCAATGGTCTTGACCTCGATAGATCCAATGACCATCGAAGTCCTTTTTCTTTGGACTTCACGGGACTCCCTGTCCTCCAACACCCCAATGACTGTGTACTCGATTAACGGTCACAATCTCTCCAAGAGTTTCCTTTGATGGATCCTATGAGTGACAAAATTTTGGTTCCCCAACAAGTCCTCGTACATGACGACCCCGATCAACGGCCAGGATCTCCCGATCCGCCTCTGATGAATCCAATGGTCCACATTAACTCAGATTCTTAGCAATCCTTGTAGTGCAAAGTATTCCAATCAATGGCTAGGATTGTTCATTGGGCCGAGATCAACGGTTACCATTCTTCCCAGGCAAGATTCAGGTTTTTCCCAGGTTAAACAGTTCGATGTTGCACTTAGCGGGTCAAGGTTTTCTCTAAGAGTTTCTTATCATTTACCAGACCTTCCTAAGTCTGTAAAAAAATTTCTAACCAACTAAGGCTTACATTCATCACCGTCCATAGGTGATAGCTTTTTCCTTGCGCACAATCCATTCTAAACATGGCATTTCTAGCCTTATCTGGTAACAATCACACTAATTACAGCTATGATATCAATCCATAGAGATGAACTTTGTTTAGCGATTTAGTCAAATAGAATGAAGTCCTGCTAACAATTTCACCTCTACACTTTATATTCATCCCATGCAGGTCCAATATATGAACCTGTGGCTCTATAATAGGCATATCGTTGCCAATATATACATATATAAATATTTTTTATACACAAGTGATATAACAACATAAGCACACATTAATTACATAATTTTGCTCATGCACTAATTACACAGTCCTAGGCATTCATGGCAAAATATACAAGAGTATAGTCTCAAAAGCCATTACTCATGAATGAGGAGTATAATTACCAATTCTTGTACAAATTTAGCAGCAAATGCTCAATGAAAATTCCAATAGTAAATACTCATGACAGAAAATATATAAACACAGTCCCTATACAAGTTTAACAACAACATATTGAACATAATAACAGAGTAGTATTCATTAACGTGAATACATAGTTATTCATACAAGAATTCAGACAAGTACATGGTGAACCACTTATCTGGTATAAATAGCCACCAGCTGCATGCAGACCTCTGACTTTCCTCCCAACCATAGACTCTATTGCCCACAAACTAACAGTTGGTCGCCCTCGAGATGGGATTAAACTCCACTTGGGAAAAAGGGATTCCTATCCCAAACCAGTCTACTAAAAAACAATAATGATCATATTTAAGTGCCAACTCTAGCTAGCTACAGTCTCTAATTCCCCACATGCTTGTCCCACCCAAGAAGTATGCCCCATCGGATGCCCCACTTCCTTTTCGGGCTTCAGCAACAAGCCAGACAATAAGTCTCCAAGCCCTGTAGCTGCAATTGGAACTTTGGGAATTCAATTCCCAACGATTCTCCCACCTGGAGAGAATGCTTACGGGCCTAAAAACCCGCCTCTTCTACATCATATGTGCCTGACAACCTGCCTCTTTAGTTCCAATTCACTAGAAAACGCTTCCCATCTTTTCCCCCTATGGTTATGGTGATGGCAGCAAGTATAGATGGTAGTAGAGGAGATTATCCTCTTCCACGATGGTGAGAAAATGAAAGTTCATATGGGAAACTACACTCTGTTTTCCCATTATATTTGCATGTGCATAAAATGACACTTGTCACTTTATGATCTCCCTTTGCACCCATTTGGTGATTTGTTCCTCTTCCATAGGAACTTAGGATAACATAATGCATATGCATCCCTAAGTTAAATTTTAGAAATTATTTTAAAATATTCTCTTGGCCTAAGCCCCTTAGTCTTAGCCCCTTAACCTAAGACTCTTAGCCCCTTTTTCCCTTTTCTAGTGGAGTTTACCCCCCTTACTCTTTTATTCGGGTCAGTTTGCATGTAGTGTGTTGAGGAAAAGGTATGAATAACCTTACTCAAGCATTTTCAGATCTTACTGGGCTAAGGCAAGATAGTTGGGAATGTTACCTGAGGTTTATAGCCTTAGAATAAAAGAACAATCACTTAATCCACAGGTATTAATTACAAGGGACCAAGGATGGTTTTTTATATATTATATGTAATTGTGCAAAGAAATAAACTAAGAAGAAATTACATGAGTATTTACATGGAGATAAAAGTGAAATATGAACCAAATCATCAAAAATACATATGTGAGACTGAAATCAAAAGTCTGATTTTTATATTAATTTCATTTTGAGCTACAAAGTTGAATTCTCTTTACAAACCTCTGCTAGGGTAGGGACCAAAGTCATATTTAGAATCCTTTGATGGGCACCATACAAAAAGACTCTGAAAACAAAAGAAAACTGAAGCTAAAGATCTGGATCAACTTCCCACAAAATGTTTTCACTTGACTCTGCAAAATATTCTTTATCAGTCATAAAATTTAATTTATAAACAGACAAGAACACACAAACTACCAAAGATAAATCATACACCTTTAAAACAAGTTGTTGAAATATATGATTCAGTTTTGAATCATGTTGCCTTCAATAAGACCTTGTTATCATCAAGATGGTTAATCATTCTAGTAAACTCAGAATGAATGGAAAATGAAAAGTATCTCACAAGTATAGCGCAAACCTTATGGCTGAAGTTCTCCCTCTATTATCTCTTTATTTAATTGAGATTTTAATCCTTCTCAATAAGTTATGGTAGTTCAACTACCTTTCTTTAGTTAAGATTAATTAGCTTAAGTAATTAGTTGAGACAAATAAATAATAATATATATAAATAAGGGTCTAATTAAATAATAACTAAATAGGTGGGACCCCTTGTGACTCATGTTTCAATTTCCTTTAATAGTCATCAAAACATGAAGTATAAAACCCCAAACATTTGATTCAAATATCCTCCTTGTAACTCCCATTCTCATATTAATGATCAAATATTTTAATATCAACAAAATATAGCATGACTATATCCAAAAAATGGCATTATATCCATGTTGTCCAAAACATTGTATAAACATGTATTTGTTGTCCAAAACATCATCAAAATAAAAAGATTGTCCTCAATAGAAAATAATATTAATCAACATTAAAAACCA
The DNA here is from genome assembly GCA_000966675.3 of Picea glauca. Taxonomy (NCBI): domain Eukaryota; kingdom Viridiplantae; phylum Streptophyta; class Pinopsida; order Pinales; family Pinaceae; genus Picea; species Picea glauca. The sequence continues at coordinate 236,425 of JZKD02S2132301.1, read as the reverse complement.
TATTTGCTATGAGAGGAAATTGGCCTCTTTTCATTGTTGCCCTCTTTTGATCTTTCTATTGCAACCTTGGGCTGATTGGAACCTTGAGTATGAATCTCGCTAATGACATGGGAGCAATTGTATTTGAGATGAAGATGAGATGACACAGATTCAGAGGAATCTTTGGATGACTTTGAGGGAGTGGCCACTCCTTTTCCTTTATCTGGCTCTAGCTTGGGCACATCAATTTTTAGCCTCTTACTTGCATGAGAAGATTGTACGGGTGAGACAACATGATTAGCTTGAGAATTTGGATTTATTTGCGGTGGAGATGGGGTAATGGCAAAGACATAGTAAGCCAACCATGGTGATGACGAGCAGTTTGATGGACAATCTCTTACCAACCATCATTGGAAGGTGGTTCTAGCTGCATAGAAATGTGAGGGGGAACACAGATACCAGAAAGTTTTGATGTTGTTGGAAGGGAGGCCTCTCAGTTCGGGACTGGATAATCCCATGGCCAACTAGGTTGAAGAACCCAGCTTGAAATATTTGATTTAGTTCCTATGGATCAACATCAAAATGTATCAAAAATCGTGCCCTTATATGGCCCCTCTGTCAATTTCTCATGCCTCTATTATTACCTCTATTAACACCTTGGCCATTGATGCCCCTACTAAAGAAGCTCATCCTGAAGCAATATTCAAACATGTCATGAAAAACTCTTAACAATCCATGCATCAATACTCTACCTAAATAAAATCAAAAGGTTGGCTCTATTATTCACCACAGAAGTACATTCAATCCATCCATCAACATCTTAAAACTCAACAATCAATTTCCATTTGAACATGGAGTGTTAAGGCTATTGGGAAGATGAGGGACTTATAATGTGCAAAAAGTGGTAGCATGGATGGGAAACAACCAATGAATATTGTTCAAGCAAATGCAGAAGTAACAGAAAATGTATCCATATCCAAACTTCCAACACCAGTCATCAGCTAGCCTTTTCTTTTGTTATTAATCCTTCCTCTTTTCAAAAAAATGAAATTCATAATAATAGAACAGGGAACGTTTAAAATGTATTTGGGAAGGTGAGGGGCATATAACGAGAGAAAAGTGGGATAATGAAAGGGAAGAAAACGATTATTGTTCTATTATATGCAATAGTATGTATTAAAAATCATCATTACCATCATTTGCCAAAACCTTTCTCCGTTTTATAATTTAAATCCAACACACAATTGTTTTCATATTATCCAATATAAAACCCCAAGAAAGTTCCAGACTATCAAACTGTACAACTTTAATTTCTTCTTCCTTTTATTTTTATCAGTAGAGTTTTTATAAAACACTGTTAGCAGAGTCATTCCAACAATTAAAACCAGACTACATCAAGTGTGCATGGGAGGCTGAGAACACCATATAAAGCCATCATCACAACTTTAATACTTGTTGTATAAACAAACTAGGCTTGAAACCCCATGTGAAATTGGTGCTCTTCATTTACTTTAACATTATACAACTTCAAAATCGACAAAATCCCATGGATAAACAACAAATGAGCCAAGACTTAACACAAATAACCAATGTTCCCACTGTTGGGTTAATCACTTATAACATACATCAAGACCAGAGTTTAAAACTCTTAATTTCCATAAACCAGAATAAAGAACTGAGGTCTGGCCGCACGAAAGGGAGAAACATACATCAAGGGTTTGCAAAAAAAACATTTAACCATCTCTTATCACAACAGACTTTCCACAAACCTCTTATGGTGGTCGCAAGGCAAATACACCCATATATTCACAATCATTTGAAAGGTAATTTGAAGGAGCTACAAGTCTTCCAAAGACTGGGTATTGGCGTTAAGAAAAACAATTGTGCTTCCGTTTCACAGAGAAAAAGAAACCCTTGAATTTTAATGACCAAAGATGATTGAAACCCCCAAAAAATTGCCATAATTATTTGCCAACAGCCATAGCACAAAAGAAGTATTCATTTTGGGCATAACACAATCACATAATCCAAAAATAAAGGAGTTTCAAACACTATTCTCAGCTTGAAAATTTTTAATGCTAACAGGGGGGAACCTCCATTTAATGCAATTTTCACAGTCGTGATACCCATATACATTCATCGAAACTTCAGAAAGAAAACACAATCTGTAAGAAAATCTAAGATCCAACATCATGATTTTATTCTAAGCAAAGCTACATTTCATGAATGGAGAGATAAGAGCCATCATACATGTATGGAGAATGCCAGGAAACCAACAAGCACGACTATTATTTCCAAGGCCAGCCAAAACGAAGGCAGCACCAACCAAAACAACCAACACAAATTTCAACCAAGTGAGGGTGGCGACCTCAAGGTAGGGTTAGAGTGACATGCAGTAATTGCACATCGTTTCTCACATTAATTCCATCAACTATAGCCAAGTACGAGCGCACCCAACACATCCATCGCATAGTCTACTATGTTTTCCACATAACATTTCAATACAAAATCAAATTTGCCTCTTTCCATTAAGATCATAAGTTTTATATGCATACTCAACACTTAGCACCAAATACATCTCATGTCCCACATTATTTGCTCGGGAAGGATTGCCACCTTATAAGACTTAACAATTGTTCATGATAATAACAAAAATATCATAAGTGCAATATGGCATAACCATATATGGCCCATGCTTGGAGTTTGAATCAACAAGTCAAAATATATATGTAGCAGGAATAAACCAAGATGCTTGTTAAAACAATATTTTTTCCCTTTCCTTTTTAAAGTAAATTGTCGATACACCCCATCATTCATCCAGAAAGCGGTTTCAAATTTCAAACTGAAGAGTCATCTTTGCAAGGTAGTAATGAGCACAATCAAATAAAAGAGCCTTTCATTATTATTCACATAATGGGGTCCCACCTATTTAGTATATTATTAAATATATATAAGTAATAAGGCATTGCAACCCATTTGCAGGCAGGGATTCCACGTTGCACTTTTGGGCGTCAACATAGTGGTGTGATTTTATTATTATCCAAATATGATTATATAATACATAGGATAGGCCTACAGACCTTTTAGTATCTGGCTCACCAGCCTATTTAGTACACGGACACTCTAGACTCAAAGTAACGTGATTCACTAGCCTATATGCTCAATTACAATTGGGGTCAACCTGGGGTATTACATATCATTTTGGAAATGATATGCATGAAGCACATAATGAACTTCATCATCACATAGGCATCAACAAAGTATATGATCGGGTCTTATTTTGAACAAATGCCCCTAAATCTAGTTGTATATGATTCCATAATGTTCTTTATTGGAGAAGTGTTCAGGAAACTTTCCAATAGCAAGATAGTTTGCAATTTCAACGAACCAAGGGGTTTATAAGGACACAGTAAACAAATTCTCATTGGGAAAAGTGCCATTCACGAGACCTTCTTTTGGGTTGTTCTCTAACCAAGACAAGAAATCTGCAACCACATTTTCTTGACCAGGCTTGTCGAGTGTAGTCAAACCATATTCTTTCAATGAAAGCACACACTTAGCAACTTGACCACTAACAACTGGTTTATTCATAAGATACCTAATAGGATATTGATATGTATGAACAAAAATAGGATATCTAGTGATGTAGTGTCATAATTTGTTGATGGCATATACCACTGCAAAAAATTACCTTTTAGTAATAATATAGTTTAACTCAACTCCAAAAAGGCTTTTGTTGATGTAATAAATGGCATACTTTTCAATAGCCTCTTGATGTCCTAAAACAACACCTAAGAAATTTTCTGAAGCATCAGTCTAAATGTAAAAAGGAAGATCTGGTTAGGACCTCTTAATACATGGGTTGAGATTAGTTTGTATTTTGAGGTTTCAAAGGCATTTTGGCACTCTATAGTCCACAAAAAATAAACATCTTTAGCAAGAAGGACAAACAAATGTGCTCCTATTTTCTTGAAAAAAAAAATGAACCATTGGTAGTAAACATCATGTCCAATAAAGTTATGGTCATCTTGTAACATAATCAATTGAAACTAAAATATAGTGTTGTTGATTGGAAGGAGGGTCAACTAATCAAACAAAATCTAAGCCCCATCAACGAAATGGTTCAAGGGAAACTTTGGGTTGCATAGGCATCTTGTCAGCATGAGTAGGCTTACCCATTCATTGGAATTCATCACATATGTTAGCATATTCCCTAGCATCTTTATGAAGAGTTGGCCAATAGTAACTAACATGGATAATTTTAAGAGAGGTCCTTTTGGAAATGACATGCATGAAGCACATCATGAACTTTATCATCACATAGGCACCAAAAAATTACATGATCAAGTCATATTTTGAACAAATACCCCTAAATCTAGTTGTATGGAACATTTGTTCTTGTGATTCCATAATGTTTTTTATCAGAGAAGTGTTCAAGAATCTTCCCAGCAGCAACATTTTTTGCAATGTCAACAAACCAAGGGGTTTATAAGGACACAGTAAACAAAATCTCATCAGGAAAAGTGTCATCCACAAGCCCTTATTTTGGGTTGTTCTTTAACCAAGACAAGAAATCTACAAACACATTTTCTTAACCAAGTTTGTCAAGTGTAGTCAAATCATATTCTTGCAATAAAAGCAATCACTTAGCAACTTGACCACTAACAACAGGTTTATTCATTAAGATACCTAATATGAGAATGACCTGTATGAACAAAAATAGGATATCCAGTGATGTAGGGTCATAATTTGTTGATGGCATATATTACTGCAAGAAATTCCTTTTTAGTAACAATATAGTTTAACTGAGCTCCAAAAATATTTTTGTTTATGTAACAAATGGCATACTTTTTGTTAATGTTTTATGCCATTATTATAGTTCTTTGCATTTCAATAGATAAGAGCAACATAAGAACAAGATCACTGAGAAATACACATTCACAAGAGACACAACATTTATCTTGGGAAACCCTCTAGGGGAAGAAAACCCAGCAAAAACTTCCTTATCATAAATTGCCAATACAACGTCAAGAGATAACTCAAACCAATACAGATAGTCCTCTCCAAAAGATGCGCCACTCTTCTCCCTCTCTCCAACTAGTAAGTTGCAGCTTATCTCTTAGAAAATGAGCAAGTGTGTTGTGTGTTAAAGTGAGGCGGTAGCCTCTCTATATATACAAGTCTGGCACGTGTGAAGTGTCTTTTAATGGCAGGGCTGACTTCTCACTCTGGGTGGGTAAACCTGCCTTTATTATATTTATGGGTCTCAATAATAATTGTTGGGGCCGACTTCTTATTCTACCTATTACAATTGTCTGTTGACCAATCTGCAAAAGGGGATTTGGTCCTAATACAATAACTGACATGATCAATCCACAATGTTGATTGATCCTATGAATAATATAACAATAATAATAAGAATACTCTTTGTAGTTACATTATTTCAACACTCCCCCTTAACAAGAAGGGTATTCTTCAATAGCATCAGGTGAGAGAGGTCTGCATCATCAGTGGCATCAGGAGGATAGTATCGGCAATATCATCATGGAACATTGGCTGGCATATTTACGAGTCATCGGAAGTTTTCTTCATCGGCGGCATCGTCATTCTCGAAAGAATGCCATCATCATCTGCATCAATATGTATCAGTAAAAAAATGATACCTCATCACAACACTAGGCTAGCACATCACAGTACTAGACTGGCTCAAAGTCATAGCTGATAAGTTGGTAGCTCAGTGTCAGTCACATCTTGCTTTACATCTAACAACTAGGTTAGAAGAAAGGTATACATCATCTTGCTTTATGTCTAACAACTGGGTCAGAAGAAAGGAATCATCTTGCTTTACGTCTAACAACTGGGTCAAAAGAAAGGAACACATCATCATCTTGCTTTACGTCTAACAACGATGTCAGAAGCAAGGAATCATCTTGCTTTATGTCTAACAACTAGGTCAGAAGCAAGGAACACATCATCATCTTGCTTTACGTCTAACAATGAGGTCAAAAGCAAGGAACCATCTTGCTTTACGTCTAACAACGAGGTCAGAAGCAAGGAATACACACAACGTCTTGCTTTACGTCTAACAACAAGGTTAGAAGCAATGACTCATCTTGATCTATGTCTAACAGCGAGGTCAGAAGCAAGGAATACATACATACTCCCCCTTTCAGGGAGGGTCCTTTCAGACTATACCAAGCTTATCTCGAAAGTGTTCAAACATTACATGAGATAGAGGTTTGGTCATCACATCAGCAACCTATTCATCCATGCTAATGTACTGGAGCTTCAAGGATCCTCTCTGTACCATGTTGCGGATGAAATGATAGCGAATCTCTATGTGCTTCGACCTGTCGTGGAATACAAGATTCTCTATCATCTTTATGCATCTCTGGTTGTCACATAAAATCGTGGTTGCTCTCATCTCCAATTCAAATAGGCCAGTCAGCAACTTTCGAATCCATATAGCTTCGCAACTAGTAGAACATGCAACAATGTACTTTGCTTCCACTGTTCTAAGAGAAATACTGGATTGCTTCCTACTATGCCATGAGATCATGGATGATCCCAAACTGAAACAGCATCCAGAAGTGTTTTTTTTGTCAGCAACGCTTCCTGCCCAATCTGAATCAGTGTATCCACTCAATGTGAAGTCATGATCTCCATCATAGCTGAGACCATAATCCATTGTACTTTTAAGGTACCTCATCACATGTTTTGCAGCCACTAGGTGAACACGTCTGGGCTCTACCAGAAACTGACTCAAGGATTTCAATGCAAAAAAAATGTCTGGTATGGTATTCATCAGGTACATTAGTGATCCAATAATCTGTCTGTACAGTGTGGCATCTATCAAGTATGACGAAGTATCGACCAGCAACTTCAGCTTTGTTTCCATGGGTGTATTCATGGACTTACATTTTAGCATGTCGAATCTCTTTAAGATTTTGACTGTGTACTTCCCTTGGTTAAGGAAGATCCTTTATGGACTCTGCCATACCTTAAGACCTAAGAAGTAATGCATTAGGCCAAGGTCCTTCATTTAAAATTCTATGGCAAGTCTCTTTTTACATTCAGTGATGAGCTTTTCTTCTCCACTTAAGAATAAGTCATCCACATACAATAGTAAGATTACTGGTTCATTATCCATAATTTTGAAGTAGAGATTTGAGTCTACTTTACTCTTGGTAAAGCCTAAGTTCGTCAAGAAACTGTCTATGTGGCCATACCAGGCTCTAGGGGCTTGCTTCAATCTATATAAGGCTTTCTTCAATATGTAGACATGAGACTTCCTGTCTTCAACCTCAAATCCTCAGGGTTGCTCTAGATACACTTCCTCTTCGATAACACCATCCAGGAAAGTTGTCTTCACGTCCATCTGGTGCAGCTTCCATTTCATCTTAGCTGCAAGAGCTATGATGGTCCTGATCGAAGTGTATCTGGCCACATGAGCGAATGTCTCTTCATAG